>JBCJKH010047120.1:0-11931 GCA_039877255.1 Loriculus beryllinus
TGGCTCGGGGTGTGTGCGGTGGGGCTGGGAGAGCCCATCCTGGGCATGCTGCCTCCTCAGCTCTCCCGTCAGACCATGAGGAAATGGAATTTGTTGTGAAATAGGTAAACAGGGGACCAGAGGCTGCTGGGCTACTGTGCCCAGGACCCGACTGTCCTCCTCCTGCGCATACCTTAGCAGGGTCGTCCCCTAGCCTCTGGTTAACAGGTCTTTAAAAAGAAACAAATCCCTCTAGTCTTTCATTACAGAATCACAGGATCATTATTGTTGGAAGGGACCCTTTGGAGAACATCTAGTCCAACCCCCTGTGTGGGCTCACCTGCTGTGCTGCCCTCAAGCTTTCAAAACACTTTTTGTGGCTGCAGCAAGTAGGAACAAAAAGCAGTGAAGGAAGGAAGGTTGAAACCTAACTTAGCCTGGGCGTGAAGTCTCTGCATCCAAACAATCCCACTGCTGATCTTTCTTCTCACTTTAATTGCCATCATGCACGAAGGAATGAAAAGAACTCTACATTTGGAGAAGCAATATGCCAAAACCAATGTTTGCTGTTGAAGCTGATCTTCTCTGCTCGGCCAGGGAAGTAAGTTGTCCAAGAAGGGCACGGATGGGCAGCAGTGATAATGCAGTAACTACAATAAACTCTCACACTGCTGGCTGTGGAGACAGCAGTGGAGTCCAGGCAGAAACACTGTGCAGCTGCCTGTGCAGAGGCTACCAGAGCCGGTGGAGCCAGCCCCATGCTCCAGCAGCAAAGCCAGTGCCTACTCAAACCAGTGGGTTTAAACCCAACGGGAGCAGCTTTTTCTGAGGTGCACAAGGGACCAGCCTGGTGCTCTCAGAGCACGGGAGCGTGGGCCAGGGTGCATGGCTGCTGCCCTGGGCCTGCACCTCTCGGCAGCCCATTGCAGCAGGGCAGGACACCCCGGAGTGTGGGCACAGCACCTCTCATCTGCCCGAACAGGATTTAGAAAGGCGTCTGCAGAGCACAGACTCCCTGCTCAGCCCCAGGAGGGAGCCAGCATGCCATGCTCAAGGGAACTTCGCGGGTGCGGAGAGAAAAGCAACTCAACTTTGTCCACAACTCCAAGAAATATTCCTGCAATGAACCACTTCACTCAGCCCCTCTGGCACAGCAAACGCAGGCAGATCAGCGGCTCGTTGCATAGCTGCAAATTTCAGGCAGTTGATTTTTGCCTGAAATAAATGGGCTTATGACGGTGTTTCACTCCAGGGGAAAACATGTCCTGACAAGCTGCAGTTCCTTGCAATGCCCTGAGGATTTGTGGTGCCTGGTTTCTTCAGAGCGTTTTACCAGTTTCTCCCAAAGCCAGGAACAGATTTATACCAATAATAAATAAGGCAAAACAAAGAACCAGAGCAGACAGTTGATAAAAATCCTCATTTTGCCCACCCTGTTTGCAGTTCTGGGTCTGCAGCACAGCGAAGGCAAGGGGCAGGGGCCAGGGATGGGGAGAGGGAACGCTCTGTACTACTGTTGGCACATAGCCTCTTTTCTGTCAGGTAAAAAATCTCCCCAGTGCCTTTTCTGTTCCTTTATGCTGATTGCCAGAAATCATTACTAGAGGAATACACCAGACATCTCTTAGATTGTGAATTTTCATAAGCTCTCTGCTAACGAGCAAGATCTGCTAATTTAAAAGCTGACACTAATGCACTTGTGTGAGCACGGGCTGGCACACACTGCTGTGACGGTGGTGCAAGAGCCTGCTCCTGCTACGAGCACAATCTGTCCCCTCCTGTCCAGCCCCGGCACCCACAGCCTGCTGCCTCCGCTCACGCATGAGGGCTGCTCTCCAGACTGCCCGAGTATCTCGCTTATCAGCAGCTTCAGGGAGCACAGCATTGCAACAGAAGTGCCACAGGAGAGACATCAGGAATGAGCTGACTTGAGAAGAAACCGCTCAGGCTTGTTCGGAGCAGACATTACAGCAGCTCAGGCAGGACACAGCGGGAGGGGTGTCTTCCTGCCATGCAAAGGCTGACATGCGGCTGTCTATTTTAAAATAACATTTAACATGACTAGAGGTGTTGGATGGGTGCAGGAGTGCTGGCTCTCCTGAGCTCTTCTCTTGCTGATAGCCTGTCTAGATTGCCATATGTTATTCTGCCGTATACTTCACCATGCTTTATTTGTCATCCTTTAGCACATATGCTAACAGCTCTACTGCCTGGCACTCAGAAAGTCTGAATTTAGCTCTGAATCAGTTACAAACAAACACTCACTTGGGGCAATGATCTCTGCTTCTCACCATCCTCACTTCCCCTCCTTGCTTTGCAAAAGAAGAAAACAGGTAGTTGGACTAGATGATGATCGTAGGTCCCTTTCAACTGACAATATTTTCCTTTCCCTTCCTGTCCCTTCTCTTCTTACAGCCTCTGCCATGGCAAGCAGGAGGGGAAACCATGCCTGCAATGCACGAGTCGCCCTGCAGACGGTGGGAGAGAACACCCAGGCTTTAGTTGGAATCTATTTAAAGCTGTCCTAAAGGAGAACTACCACGAGAAAAGTAATCGCAAAGGAGGGAACCAAGTGTGAGTGACTTTCTGTACAGGTTGGGCAGCAAGCCGACCTGCACAGAATCAGGTGCCAAAATCTGTGCAGCCGTAGCAGCTGCTATCGCTTCCCCTCAACATCAGTTCTGGGAAGCCAAACACACGAGTCAACTGCTTCTCTTGATGCAATTGTGTTTACTTAAAAAGAACATGCTTGTTCCTTTTACCTTGGACACAGCAGGGACAAACACCACCAGGAACATTGCTTACTCACGATTTCTCAGCCTGCTGTTCCAGGAGATTTCTGTCTCTGCTCACTCAGCAGGGCCACCCTCCAAAATCCTGCCTCTTGGCACATGCAAGGTGCAGGGGAGTCCCTGCTGAGAGCAGGGCAAGCTGGGGCAGAGGGCTGCGGTGGGTCGGGGTTGGGGTTTCACTGAGCACCGGGCAAGGATGTAACAAATGACAGCTGGGTGTGCTGGGGTATTATTTTTAGTTCATAAGTAAATATTTAGCTTAAGAAGTTGTCCGTGTGCTCTGGGAAACTTATCATGAGACAGTTTACAGTCCCTGTCCAGCCGTGCCCTGCAGGTTGCAGAGTGCCCACGGATGGGCTCAGTCCACTGCAGAGCTGGCATTTCACAGGAGAAAACATCACTGTGCTAGAGTGAGACCAAAGTCCCTCCTCCAAATCCCCTTGGGGCTTTTGATTTCAAGTCAGCATTGGAGCCATTGGATAACAAGGGAGCAGGGTTAGGATGTGTGCCATTCCTTCCTTACCAGCTGCGCTCCCTTTGCGATCAGGTGATTTTTTGCGCCCACACATCCCACAGACTCATCTGGACTCATCGCACAAGCTGTCCCTTCTCTTGTGCATCCACAACAATAATATGGGCCCTGTGTGCCAAATTAGCCTCTTAACAATGGCTGGGTAACTGCCTTGGATCCAGCCCCTCCACAGCGTGTGGCTGGAGGGCATGTGTCAAGCGGCTCCCAGCACAGGGGCAGGGGCAGAAGCCAACGCTCCTGCCCAGCTTTGCACCTCCTGTGGGATCAGAGCCCCCAGCAGGGAGGTGTTTCCACTGTGGAGAGAGCGATGCTGAAGGCAGGAGTGGGGCTGGGGAGCCTTGCTTCCCTCCACCAAATGAGCGTGCGTGGAGGGAAGCCAGCGAACCTGTGGGAAGCCTAAACCGTGATCTCACCTCCCCAAAGTGTGTACAGCTGCCATTTGCAAGTAGCAAACCTTCCTTATTGTACTCCCTAAATCAAGTAATGCTAATTGGGCAAAACTGTTAAGATCTGCATGACAATCACTGCATTGACTGCAACGTGCCTGAAATATTGAGGTTTATGCTGAAAAATACAGCAATTGCACTGGGTGACTTAGGCAGCCCAAGGCTGGGGGTGGAAGATGGGTGCACGGCCTCAAGGAAACTTTTCTCTGTATACCTCATGGTGCAATCTGGTGCACTCTAGAAGTAAAAAAGAGACTCCAGATTCTTATTCTTCAGGAATGCTGTGGAGCATCAGTAATAAGTCATCTTTGGCAGGCATATGTTAACAGAATCCAGGGAGGGGAGAACTTCATCCCAGCGCAGAAATCATCCCAGCCTGACTTTGGTACAACTCCAGCAAGTCTGAAATATCCATAAGGGCTCTGCTCTCGTCCCTTTTCAGATCCATCCTGACCCTGACTTGGGCAAGATACCCAATTTACACTTTTCTGTGTAACACGGGTTTGTAATGCTTATTTGCTTTTATAGCATTTTGCAATTTTAAGGGTTTGGACGTGTATTTGCCCTGCGAAAGGCTGCCTCAGTTACAGCAATTACCTTCCCTGCCCCATTAGTGAAGTAGGACCTCCTTACTGGCTAGATACTATGCTGCAAGCAGGCCACACACAATATGTTTTTAATTAGGACTGCAGCTTTGAATGGATGGCAATCGTGCTTTTTTTTTTCTCTCAATTATTTTTAGTGCTTATTAACCAGCTAAATGGCAAAGAAGAAAACCACCACACACAGACAGTAAAATCATCTGGAAGGAGAGGGGCTTGCATATCACTTTGAAAGAAGCCAAAGCTGTCCTTAAGTACCAGTACAAAAGATGGGAGAACACCGTGACAGCAGTAGGGGAGGTGGGCAGGAGCAGGGTGGTGAACCCAGCAGCCTCACTGCCCAGCCTTGCAGTACACCTCACAGCTCATGATGCAGAAGAGCTGCCTGTTCATAGCCAAGCAGGATTTTGTGCTTATTTTGTGCCAACCCTGGCCTGCTGGTTGCCCAGGGTCACAAGCCCGGCACTCAGCCCAGGATGCCAGAGGTGCAGGTGCTGCCAGTACTCAGCCAAAGGCCAAGGGACCAGCTGCTGAACCAGGGGCACAGGGGCATCAGCTCCACTGCAGCAGGCAAACCGGGCTGCTCAGCTGCCCTGGTGTGCACAGGGGGGTGGCCAGGCCATGCTCCCAAGAGCAGGAGCCCACCAGGACCCAGAGAATGCCTGGTCCCCACCCTGTAGCTGAGCAGTTCAGTCTCCAAAGCCCGTGGCTGGCCAGGCCCTGCCATGTTCTCACAGCTGTGATTACAGAAGTTGTCAAAGCTTAAAAAACAAATATAAAAACCTCTGTAGGCAATTAAGGCTGCCCAGAGCCTGTAATGAGCGTGCTGACTACTTCTGCAGGCTCTTCGTGCTTCTCTGCATTTCACTGCTAGGATGAGCATTTGCTTTAACAGCCAGGGGACCTGCGATGGCAATCACATAAATCATAGACAAGTGATCCAAGATGGCAGCAGATCAAAAGCGTTGGTTGACAAAATCTGCACTGAAGTCAGACATGGTTATTGGTTCAGTTCACCATGGTAATTAATTACCTAGCACTTACCTCGTTAACCAGAGCTTTCATCTACTCCCAGAGGCCAATAGCAAATGCCTGATTCTGTCCCTCCAGCCAGCTGCCTAAAACATCTTCCAGGGCAATGTCTCGTGGCGTGTCAGGACAGGCAGCAGGACCAGTTTCTCCAGTCTTCTACTCCTGGAGCACCGGTCACTTGTGCTGTCTCAAACAGCACCACATTGCTGACAAGATGAACCAGGGAAACACTGAGGCAGAGACCGAGTGCCCACAGCCTTGCTTGGCATCCTGCAGTTCACACCGTGAGCAGGGGTACCTGGCCTGGCCAGTGCAGCGCTGCCTTCATGTTGCTCTTTGGTCTGAGCCACTGCTCTGGCACTGCTGCTTGTTCCCCAGACCCCATCCTGCACACTAAGGCATGCCCCACATCCCACCACACGCTCCATGGCCCTGTGGACAGCCCGCAGTGGTGTGTGATGGAGCACAGACATTGCCCAGGCCCATCACACATGGGGACAGTCACCAAGCACTGCTGTGACACCCACAGCAGACATCGGGCTGCTGTGTGAAGTCCCTTGTGTCCTTAGGGGGAGGTGTCTGAGAAGTGACCCTGGCTGGGGCACAGTGACACCAAAAGCAGCCCTTGAGCTGGGGAAGCCGAGCGAAGGGCTGCCCTGGGGAGAGGCCCCAGGGAGCCAGCCTGCACTGCTCCTTCAGCCCCACCGCCAGCCAGCCTCCCCCAGAACAGGGCAAGCCTGCCACTGGCACCCCTGACCATGGACTGTCCTGAAGGGCTCCTCGGCTGAGAGGAACTTGGGTGCAGAGAACAAATATCATTGTCTGAACACCGCCAAGAGCAAAATCAGCCTCTCCAGGCTGGCATTAGTTGCTCCAGGACCTGTTTCTGAGTGGCAGTAGCCTATCTGTGCCCACTGCCGTACCCGGGCACCGCTGTAGTAGTGAGCAGTGGTGCTCTCTGGGGAGCTTACCCAATGAGAGAAACACATCTATTGCAAGTCACTGTCTTAAGTTACAAGTGTGAAGACAGGGATTAGTGGGAACGGGCCACATCCAACCTTCGGCACTTACCTTGTGTTTTCCTTCTCAGATGGCTGCCCAGGAGGGCTGTGACAGTTCAGAACATAAAAGGTGTCTCAGCCTCCAGCACCCCCACGCTCAGATAGGCCGTGCAGGGCTGAGGAGCCAGTTCCCCCTGAAGCCCCTGGGCAGTGTGTCCCCTGTGAGCCCCCTGCCAGGTGTCACCACACTGACACACACCTGCAGCACCAGCAAGCACTGGTGCAGGGCAGCTGCTCCCTGGCACGGGGTGATGTGCACCCACACAGACGCATGAAACAGCCCAGCTGCTGCAGCCGCGACACGTGGCGTTGAGCTGGGGCTGCAGCAGCCGCTCCTAATGCACCCTCAGTCCTTCACGGAGCCTGTGGAGGTTTGCTGCAGCACTAACCCTTCCTTTGTGCACCCGAGGTAAAAGCAGGATGGTTTCCAGTTTGCACTGAACGGGGAGGGAGAAAGGCACCTCTTGGGTGTGGAGTGCCAGTGCAATCCCCAGGATCCAGGCAAGCACATCCCAGGGGAGCAGCACCACAGCAGCAAACTCAGACTAGCCCTTGGCACGAAGCCGTGGCCGGCCTGCACCCCGCTGCGCACGTGTGCCGGACACGTGCCCGGAGCCCACTGTGCGGGACGGAGGGCCAGCGGGTCACCTCACCCCGGGCACGGCAGTGGAGGAGCTGAGGTTGATGGTGACACACCTGCAAAAACAGCCAATCCACAGCCCATCACACCTGAGGGGCAAAGGGGAGCGGGCACAGGAGGACGGGCCACTGTTGATCTTGGGAGCTGAACAAAGACAGAGAAGGTATTTAACCCCCTGCAGAGCCCTTAAAACCTCTTCTGAGCTCCAAACCCCAACAGCTGAGGAAATAGCAGGGTGTTTTCCTTACCTTTTCTGCAGAGTATCGCTTTCGGCTGACTCTGGTAGAGCCGCTATGACTGAAACAACAGTTTACTCCGGGTGAGTAACCAGGGAAGGTTTGAATTTGTTTTAATAAGACAAGAAAAATGTTCTCTGGGTTTTGTTTAAGCCTTATTTATAAAACTGACCCATATTGTTACTGGGTTGCTTTCCCTCTATTAAGGCAGGTGGGAAGGGAAGGCAAACTGGCCTCCTGCTGCCTGCAGAATCTGAATTTAATTTGCGCTTGTACTGCCAGGCAGTTATTTAGGACAATAGAAATATAAAATCCCGATTTGCTAAGAGCTTAATAAGCTGTCACACACAAAATAGCACAGTACATTACCTGCTAGGTATTTCTGGCAGAATTATATGAAAGAAAGCTAAGGTTGCTATTGACAAAATTGATCATAAATACTGAGAAACATTTTTGCCAAATACACAGACATAATAAAAGAGATGTTGAAGGGGTTACCAGTAGCAGAAAGGCAGCCACCCTGGATGCCGTGCAGAGCTGGCTTGTCCCTGTCCCATCCCCACCCTAACACCAGGGCTGTGCATACCTCTTGCAGGGCTCCCAGGCCACCCCATGCCCCGTCCTGCGCTGTCCCCATTCCTGTGGGCACTGCCCGGTGCCCCTGACCCATCTTTGCCCTATCTCCCTGCAGCAGCGGGCTTGTCCATATTAAAAACCCACACTTGGACTCGATGGAAGAGGACGTTCTATATCACTTGGACTTGGGAACCAAGACACACAACCTGCCAGCAATGTTTGGGGACATAAAGGTAAATAGCAGGTGAAAGAGTGAGGTGGCAGCTCCCAGCCCGTCATCTCACACCTCTGCTGTCCCATGCTGGGGCCCTCCTGCCTTGGATGCCTCTGCTGGGGACAGGGTTCGGCTGCTCAGTAAAGGGACTCGGTGACTCAAGGCAGCCTGAGCAGGGAGGTCATCTGCCCTTGCTTGTTCTGGGCAGAAATCCCAATAGAAAATTATCCTTTTAGAAACCTGTTCAGTTCCATAGAACTGGTTTTATATTGGCCTCCATATTGGAGGACAGATGGAGGAAGCATTTGCCTAAAGTATCTGCTCATCATCTACTGGAAACAAGAGAAAGAGGATGTATTTTTGGCCAAGACCTGCTGTCAAAACCAGCCTGTCACGACTGCCTCCTCCTCCATTTTAAATTGGAGCATTTCCCCAGCAGCACAGGGGAAGAGCTGTGGTGCCCCAGGGCTTCAGCAGCCCTGCCATGCAGGGGTTCCCACTCCCCTGCACGGCTGGCAGCCAGATCAGCATCAGTGCCCTTGCAGCATTTTGATCTCCGTCCTGTGTTCAGAGAGCATTTTATCCTTTAATATGTAAAATTTGTCCTTTTTCCTCCCTGACTCTATGGCCTCTCTGTCATCAGCAGTACTCACTAATTGCAGCCCACACTGTTGATGGAATAAATTAAATGACAAGCTACTCTAACATCTGGGTTTGCTTTGCAATCAGTAGGAACACTAACAGCTTAAATTTGCTAAAATATTTTAGGTTTTCCCAAGTACTTTAGATACCCAAGTACATGCAGCTGTACAGGTGTCTTGACCTAGCATAGTCACAACCCTAAAGGAGTAATAGCTTGGGTATAGTCTTAACTCTTGGTTTTGAGACTCTCAGTTGTTCTGATGTCCCCTAGCTGCCTGTGAGGAAGCAGCATCCTGCTGTGCTCCAGGGGGAGATGTGTCTGGCACAGCCCGCCACTGCTAAATTAAGACTGAATCTTGGTACCTGTTTTAGCTAAGAAATACCAACACATTCATGTTTTACATCCAGTTTGTCTGCGTTGGTGGCAGCCCAAACAGGATGAGGGCATTTGCCCAGTTCATGCACAAGGAGCTGGGACTGGCGGGCGATGGGGAGGACCTGGCAGACATCTGCGCGGGGACGGACCGCTATGCCATGTACCGGGCTGGGCCAGTGCTCTCCATTAGCGTAAGTACCTCACTGTGCTGCACTGCACTGCACTGCATGTGCTTTCCATCCCAGGCACTCATGACAACCCCTGCCCTAGGCCCACTGCTGCTGTCATGGTCCTGCAGCGGGCTGGCATGGGGCTCTCTCTTCCCTGCAGGAGGGAGGGTGACCAGCGTGACCTTTCCCTCTCCATCTCCCGCAACTCCTGCCAGCAGACTTTTTAATTCTTTTCATTTTCAGCCATTACCACCAGTACAACCTTCCAGCCATGGTAAAGCTTCTTCTGTCTGAATGATATTTCTCAGCACCCTACATGTTCAATTTAAAAAGCATTGTAGCAAAAATGAACATGCAAATACAGCTCAGCAGCCTGGCAATTTGAGAGGCAAAGACCGCTTCCCACCATGCATGAAGTATGGAATATTGCTGGAAGTATTGCGCTGACATGAGCTCTAAAGTTAAAGCCTTGCTTTATTATTAATTATTAAGAGAAGAATTTTTTGCACCACACAAAATAAAAAGCAAATACAGGCTATGCTGGTGAGTGCTTATGCCCCAGGGATTGTCCTGCCATCATTTCTTCAGGCACAAGGTTAGTCTTGAATCTGATTAACAGGAGGCAGCGTCACTCAGGTGACAGAGCTCACGTTTGGTCACTCTGACAAAATCAAACCAAACCTGATAGACGAAAACGCCTGAGGGAATCAATCTGGTAGGATCTCAGGGGAAAAAGAACCAACAAGTTTTGCTATTCCCCTCTCTGGCAGCAGCTGTGACACAGCTAGAGGAAAAGCCTATGCTGAGCTCTTGGCCATGCATCACTTTTGTGCCAATGCGGAAGCCATCCACCGCTGTGAGGGGATGCCGGGCAGAGCATGCAGCAAGCCTTCCCCAGAATGCTTCGTGCAGAGCAGCTGCCAACATCACATTTTTGCAAGTTGCTTAGAAACACAAATGAACTCAAACATACCAGAGGGAGGAGCACATTTTCCTGCTTTGAATATTTACAATGAATAAATTTTTTAGGTATTGGCAAATAAGTCAGGCCAATGTTCCAGAATAACAACATGCAAAAAGTTTTGATATTTAAAACATGATACAAGCCTAATACACCATCAGTCTCACAGCCAAATGAAAAGAGACAAAGCAATGTGAAAACTGAGTGCATGCGTTAACTGTGCTTCTCTACACATGGTTTCTTCAGGGTTTTGAACAGGGTAACAAAACCAAAAAAATGTGAGGCATTTTTCAGGGGAAAAAACAAACCCCACACCCCCAAACACCTATTGTTTCTAAAAGTAAAGCTGAGAAAAGCACATTGGTTGAGTGATGAAGCAGAAAACTAAGATGATCAAGTGCAGGAGAGCTGGGCAGAAAGCAGAGGCAGCCTTGACAGCTCCAGATTTGCGCAACATCTGCCAGGCTGGCAGAGCAGCAGTGGAGATGGGGCAGCAAGGCACGATGAGCTGTGGCAGAGGATGGGGAACGGGCTGGTGTCAGCAGAAGGGAGAGTCTACAGGAATCAGGCATGCACATGGAATGGAGTGTCCCCAAGGCAGGGGATGTGAGCCAGGAAGTGGGACAGGTGGCCAGGAAGGTTCAAGGCTTCACATGGCAGATGCCTGACCTCAAAACCAGTTCTCAGCAAGAGGCACAAACCCATCTGCTATCCTTCATGCTCAGCAACGTGGGCAGAGGTGCTCCGGTGTGGGGTGAGGACAGGTTGGGAGGCACCCAGAGAAGCAGAGGCTCAAGATGTCCTCATTGAAGTTCACCACTCCAAGAGTACAAGCAGGACACGACAAAGAATGGAAGTCAGCATGTGGCATAAGGATGGGCACCTGAAGACAAGACCTTGGAGCATTCAGACATCGGGATGCGCTTGTGGGGAGACCTTTCTTGAAGGAGAGACACCATCTGTGTGCCTGGTGTACTGGTCCCCAGGCATGAATACCAGCTCTATTGATAAGAAGAGCCTTAAAACCATCAAGTAGAGGAGAAGAGGGTTAGACTTTTTACCTGAACAGGTTACAAAGACCCTGAGATGTGTCAAAGAATTGGCATCATCAGTGGAAAGAGGCCACAGCATAACCGTGAGCTCGTTGCAGTCACATACCTGTCACCTGCCACAGTATCACAGGGAATGACGTTTTTCGTTTCTCTCTTCCCAACAGCACGGGATGGGAATCCCTTCCATTTCCATCATGCTTCATGAGCTAATTAAACTTCTCCACCACGCAAGATGCCGAGATGTTACTATTATACGCATTGGTACTTCTGGAGGTTTAGGTAAGCTACCATGGTCTTTCTTCAGAGCAAAATAAATCGCTAATAAAAAGAAAAATCTCAGCAATAGGTCATGCAGTTATGAGCTATAGCACTTTGTCAGGCCCCCAGGTACCAGACAATATGATATTTTGTTTTGGGTTAAAACCCCTCAAACTTCTAGTGACTGGCTTAGCAGAGTGCCTATTTTTATAATGAACAAAGGCTTTGCATTCTAAACAATTGGGTTTCACTTTTCAAACTGGGAACACTTGGCTGGAAGGTGCCCACTAGACCTGTTGCTTGTGAACAGAGAAGGACTTGTGGGTGATGTGGTGGTTGGAGGCCATCTTGGGCATAGCGCT
>JBCJKH010047122.1:0-10148 GCA_039877255.1 Loriculus beryllinus
AGGGGGGGGGGGCAAAGTACCAACCTTGGGCTAGGAGAAGCAAAACCCCCCCCCCCCCCAAAGCATGTCCCCCCCCAAAAGGTGCTTGAGCTAAACCCTCTTCTAGCACAGAGCTGGCTTCGATACAGCAAGCCAATGTGAATTTACACTGATGGAGGGCCTGGCCCTCCTTGTCACCCTTTCAAATCGTCCCTTCAGAACGTGCTGATTACTAAATTAATTGTTGGCACGTTCATAGGAGACAGGAATAGCCTCCTGTCTGCTTGAAATAACTTGGCAGCGATCATCACCTTTAAACACTGCTTAGTCCTGCCATTTGAAAACGTGTTGCCTTTAAAGTTTGAGTTTCCCTTTGTTTGGTGTTTATTCAAACCTGCTCACTCGCTCCAATTGCCTGATTTACCTTCTGGGTTAGCTGTGTCCCTGGATGCATAATGCAGCATCCACAGGCAAACACACCCATTTAGCAGTTCTCTTCTTCCTAGACAGCCCCTGTTCCTTTATCCTCCCTTTGATAGCTTTCTGGTTAGCAGTAGCAGTCACCTGCTCCAGCTTGGCCAGAGCGTGGACCAGAATAAAACCCAAAAACCCACTGACAGCAAAAAAACCAACCCCCAAACCACCACAAAACATAAACTAAAACCCCAAAAATCAAACATGCGAACAAACAAAAAAAATCAAACAACCCCAAACCACTTATTAAGGAGAAAAACACTTTTCAACTGAAATATCCAGTGCGAGGTTCCCATTGAAAACTAGCTTTGAAACTACATCAGTTGCTTTGGGCTTAGAGGGTAGTTTCTGATTAAACTGTGTGTTACTTAGACCATTTTCCTTTTGCCGGACTAGAGGAAGGGCTGGGAAACCAATGGGGCTGACCTGAGAGTCCCTGCCTACAGCACAGACTGTTTGATGCAAATCTCAGAGCAGCATTTTCCTCCACAGCTGTGCTGCAAAGCTTGTAGACAGAAAGAAAACCACCACCGAGCAGCTGTCTTCCTTCTCTATGCTGTGTGTTCCCCTTCTGGATGCCATCACCTTTCTGGATAAGGACCTAATTTAAGCATGTTTTCCTTTAGAAAGACCGGATTCTTGGGTGCCATGGTTTAGTGTGAGGTGTCCCTGCCCATGGCAGGGGGTTGTAACTGAATGATCTTAAGGTCCTTTCCAACCAGAACTGTTCTATGGTTCTATGATTCTATAAGGATTTTTTATGGCCCAGGTTGAGGAGGTCGCTAGCTGGCAGATTACACTCACAGCATAGCAGTGGTGTAGGTGAGGGTGGCAGGTATATAGCGCCAGGCTCTTGATGGACACAGCTACCTGTGTGGTTTTTCCCCATGGCAAGCACCACTGGTCTTACCCTGCTCCTGCTGAACTAATCCTTCTCTCATATAAAGCAAGAGCAGAGCATCCCTGGCAGTGTTCAAGGCCAGGCTGGATGGAACTTGGAGCAAGCTGCTCCAGTGGAAGGTGTCCCTGCCCATGGCAGGGGTTGGAACTGGATGAGCTTTACGGTCGCTTCCAACTCAAACCATTCTGTGGTTCTATGCAATTGGTGTCCAGTTTGATGCATCCTCACCAATAGCTCAGATGAGGGTCAGTTAGGTTAGTGCTGCACACAAACAAACCATGCAGTTCCAGGCAAGGATTTTCTCTCTGCTTCTTCAGCTCTTTCAAAGCAATAATGTTTTAGGGAGGAAAACAAACAAACCAAACCCATAAAATTATCCAAGCAGAGCAGCAGTGCCCCTCTGTTTGTGCTGCTCTGGGCCACATAAGCCATTTACCTGCAAACATTTATCTGCTTGGTGGAAATAAAAACAACCCCTTACAGCCAATCCCATATAATCTGTAGGAAAATATTACCACCATCAGGTGACCAACAGCTTCAGGAGCAAGCAAACACGCCTGAACCCAACCAGGTGCAGTGAGTGCATCCAGCTGCAGCTCCAGAGTGCTTTTCGCTGCTTTCCCCTGTTGTGGTTTGATGGCTTTTTGATATCCTTTGCTTTCATGCAAACAACCACACAGGTTGCAGAGGAATAAACACAAATCAGGCCCCTGAATGCAATTGCTTACTGAGAAAAGGACCAAAGCAGAGAGCCACAAAGTCAGTGCACAAGAGTGCAGGCACAGCCAGGTTTGTTGGGGCTGTGAAATACGGGGGGGGTCCTGCTGCCTGGGCTGCCCTAGGAGCATGCTTACCTTTACATGCATTTACAGTAGAAGGGAAAATCTGGAAGTGGCTGTGAAAGGGCCCCATTTATTGCTTAACGCTGAAGCTCCCTGACTCACAGGGGGGCCCATACCTTGCCATGGAATCAAGAGAGATACAAAACACACTCTTTCAGACTGACCTTTTATGATTCCGAAGGGAAACGCTCCAAAAATGCAAACTACCCCTAAGTGCAAACTGTAAATCAACAGCTTGAAGCAGAGGCAGCAAGAAGCATAAACCCAGCGTCATTTACTTCAACAGGTTTTGCCTGCTTCCAGTTAAAGAGTTCAAACAACCACACTGGTATCTCCAGCAGAAGCGCCCACTTGATGTGCGTCTGCTGCTACCCCAGCCCAGAGCTACCAAGAGCTCCAGGTATTTTGCACCTTGATGTAGGGCATTTCCCATGAAGTCCTGCCTACTGAAATCCATGGTCCTGCAGCACGCTAAGCAATGAGGCTCCGGGCTGCTTCACTGAGCTTGATTTAGGTGCTTGAGACCAGGCGCTGCTGCCCATCATTCACTCGGAGGTGCAGCTCAGGGTAATTCATCTCCCACTTTAGTTAAGAAGGCAGCTTTAGCTCAGAGAGGCTCCCTGCCAACCTGGGAGCCCACACGGAACGGCTGGGCTTCACAGGAGAACGCCGTGGCCACTGACCTCCCTCTGTTTTCCCGTCATCCGAGCTGCATCCGTGGTGACACCAGGGCGATGCTCCAGGGCCCAGGCCAGGGAAGCGCAGGGGGCTGGCATGCAGTAGTGGTTTTCATCTGGCATCCCCCCTGCTGAGCTCCCCAGGCCACCTCGTCCCTGAGCCATGAGCTGTTTTCTCCTCAGTTAACTCGGTGCGGCAGTTCCAGCTGGTCCCATGCCATCACAATTAATGTTGTGTCTCTCCCATTTCTCTCCAGCTTTCAGACTCATGCCCACGCTCCTGCCAGCTCTCATCAGCCACCCCCATGGTGCCAGCAGAGCAGCAGCAAGCAAGGGGAAGGACCAAGGGTCTGCCAGGACATAGAGGCAAAACAGGATGAAGAGGCTCTGGGAGAGATGCTCTTGGAGCAATACATGAGGCTGGTCTCCAGGCTTTGTGTTTCAGCTGCCCCAGCAGCACACAGCACCCTGGTGAAGGAAATCATGATGCTTTGGGACTGGGCTTTTGCCAAGCACCTTCTCCATGGTCTTATCCTCTGCTTCCTCATCCTTTGTCCAGACCAAGCAAGCTGGCTGTGGGCCTGATTAAAGTAGGATCAAGCAACCATGAATCTGCAGTGATGTGTGGATTTCCACTGTGCAAAATGGCACATTTTCCACTGTGCAAAATGGCACACTTGGCTGAGCACAGCGTGTACCCTCCTTCCAACACCCCTCTGAACCCACTTTGAGACCACTTGGGACAACCCCTTTGGGCGATCCAGCTGTACACCAGGCTTTCCCAGGTCCAGACTGGGACTGGTGCATCACCTCCCACCTCAAAAGCGGGATTAAAGCTTGCTCTTGGTACCACAAACCTCTCTGCGTTTGGTGGCAGCCTCCCTGTGCTCTCCCACTGCTTGCTGGCCAAGTGAAGGGCTGTGGAACAGCACCAGCAGTGAGCAGCGTGTCCTGTGGATGTGCTGGCCTCACTCCCCACCATTTGTCAGTCATTTCCTCCTTGAGGTGTGAGTTTCAGGCTCTCTGTCCAGACAGAGGAGCTCTGCCATACAAGAGGGTTATCTCAGAGGTGCTGCATGTGTCCCCCTCCATTCTCCATCTTTCCTCTCTTTCCTCCTGTCTTGAGACACAATGCAATGAACAGCCAAAGGCACTTGCCAAAGGCTTTCTTTCATGGGGACTGTAAATCAGATTATGGAGTAGACACTGCATTTTGCCCCTGTGATGCTGAAATGTACATGAACCCATGCCATACCTGGAGCTGAGAGCTGCCTGATGGCTTCTCTGCAGATCAAAGACCTGATTTTAACTACCAGGTTTGAGGTGAAGCATTTGGTCCATCCGATGGCAAAAGGGGAAGAACAAGCCCACCAAACCCTGGCTTTTCCATAGCAAACTGAGAAAACAGCTGTATTCTTCTCATGTTTGGGGGCTGGCGTTTCAGTGTCGAGTTCAATGCTTGGATTTCAGCATCACTTTGGCATCGTCTTGCTGGGATTTTATTGGGGTTGAGAGGCAGAGCTTGTGAGTGTTTTATTAGCTGTTCCCTTCCCTTTGAAGAGAACATCTATTGTTTATTAGTTTAAGAGAAGTACAAAGGATATATTGAGTTCTTGTTTAATAACTTCCCTCTGTGTTCCAGCACAGTGGTGGTTTAATCCCAGCACAGGGTCTTTTCCAGAGTGGAAGAGGATCACAAAACAGTGGGAATGTGTTCAGACAAAACCCATGCAAACCTTCATTTCCCTGGGCAAAGACAACGGGCAGGAGAGAGCTGAGGCAGGGGATGGTGGCAAAGGGGCTGTGGGTGCAGATAGAGGGGGCTTGCCTGGGAGGATGGACCAGCATCAGGGCAAAACATGGCCATGTGGAGTGTCAGATTTGACTAATAGCTGCCTGTGTACAAAATCATGTCCAGGCCTCCATCTGCATAATTCACAAGCAGAAATAAATGTCCTAGGGACATTTATTATATACCTATTCTATATATTATATACCTATTATATATATTATACACATTATATATATATAATATACATATATACATATTATATATATACAGAAACATATAACAAGGAGAGCTGGGAACAGCTCTCTTGTTGGTTCCATCACATGTATCTTGAGATTTGGCTAAGCTCTTTAAGACCATAGAGGCTGTGGATAAAAGAGCTCCCCACAGGCAGGCTTGAGATTAGCTTCGTCATTTATGCTTGGGTGGTGCTGCCTGTTTAATAAACCAGTATGATTTAATGGTGTTGTTTTCATACAAGGAAGAAGGAAACAATTTATTGATCCTTTACTCACGAAGAGGTAGCTTTTCAGCCTCCCTGTAATACCAGCAATGATTTTTCAATATATAATGATTTAAATAAAGGGATAAGGACAGTTTGCCGTACTTTGAGCATCCTCGGCAGCCCATTTTATTTCTATAGGAGCACACCATCTGCATATATAGAACTGTACAAGGGCTGCACGGGGTCAGACAAAGCCTTGTGCCATTTCTCCTCGTGGCTGTCTCCACTGCCCACTGTAACCCACCACAGCCCTTGAAGCAAACACGTTACCCACTGAGCTGGTGTGAATCAGGCCACTGACAGCATCAGAGGAGACGGCAACACCGGCACCAGCATCTCTGCCATCTGTTGCTTTGGCTCCCATGGAGCAAAACCAGACCTTGGATGTGCCTCTGTTTGTCTTGAAGGTGTCCTTCACCACGGGGGGGCCCTGCTCATGCTGGATTGGGACATAGGAGCCGGGAGGTGGAAGCCAGATCTGCACTTACCTGT
Source organism: Loriculus beryllinus (assembly GCA_039877255.1). Lineage (NCBI taxonomy): Eukaryota > Metazoa > Chordata > Aves > Psittaciformes > Psittacidae > Loriculus > Loriculus beryllinus. Next base: position 5,660 of record JBCJKH010047122.1, read on the forward strand.
TAAACATAGGCATGGCCTAAGCTGCTTTCCACCATCAGGCAGGAAGCCTGTGGGAGTGGGTGAAATTGAGTTTCAGCCTCCTCAGTGTGAAGCTGGAGCCGCAATCACTGCCCCGGCTCTGAGATGTAAATCCTGCAGAGTAACTCCTGCAGGCCTGGTTTGCAGCACACGGCAGGAGGGAGCCCTTTCTCTCCCCGAGATGATTAAACTCTGATTTACAAGGCACAGTGGACAGGTAGCATCTGGTTCCTGCAGCCAGTGGGCCCTATGGAATGAAAGAGGAGAATTTCAAGGCCGTAGCTTTGCACAGAGAAATTACTTTATTGCCCATGTCCATGCAGGTACCTGCATCGACACCTCCGCTCCTATCACACCAGGTCTCAAATCTACCAGCCCCTGCCGTGCCTGCTTTCCCCCTTCCTCTGCTTCTCAGCCCCCAGATGTTCCCCATTTCCCAGCCCCGTGTGAGGGAAGGCAAAGAGGGGGGGTGAGAGCAATTATATAGACAGTGTGGGGCTGCTCTGTGCTGTGTGCAAGGGGCAGCTCTGAAACGCAGGGGCAGGGAAGTGATGATGCTGCAGGCATAGAAGTGTCAGTCACTGCTGAGAGCAGTCAAAATGCCTGAGGAAAACGAGGTTGTTCAGAAGGACAAGTGCAAAAGCAGCACCAGATGGGAGAGGCAGGGAAGGACTTAGCAGCCTTTCCCCTGTACAGCCCAGGGCAGAGCCAGAGCAGAGCCCCAGGGCACAAAGCCGAGCTGCGCACCCCAATGCCACCGGCAGAGGAGGGTGTGGGTTTGGGGTGCTTCTTTTTCCACCTCTTGAACTGTGAGCAGGCTTGAGAAGTCCATGCCCAGCTGAAGCAGAGACAGCTCCCACTGTGTTGCTTGTTTCCCATTTTCTGGAAGAGGAGAAGAAATAGAGGCAGGGAAGGGAGTGCAGTTTATATGGTGCTCTTGTATGGCCCTGAGTGCTGGCTTCTTCCACCACCACTGTGCTCCCCAGATATCAGCTGCCTTCAAGCATCCCTGGCACAGGCAGAACACTCGCTGTGCACTGCACTAGCGGGGTATGAAAACAGAGACCTTGCACAGGGCAATGGTGATGACCAAGAGCATGGGGCCATGGCAAAGCCCCTGTGCAAGGCTGAGCAATGGGATGCTCCTTCAGAGTCGGGGTTAGGTACCTCAGTGTGGTGCCAGGGAGGCTGGTTCCCAGCACCCGGCAGCAGGGGAGGTGGGTGCTGCATTGCCTGGTCCTGCAGAGGTGATGGTGTCACAGCCTGTGGTCAGGGTGGTGCAATTTTGGCTGCAGCCTGGAGTTTGGCTGGAGATGGAGAGGGAATCTCATCACTGCAGGGACCACAGCGGAGGCGTTTGACTCAGGTTTCTCATCTTGTGCTAAAAATACCTGCTTTAGCCAGGGAAGGCTGAGACTCTGAGGACACCTCAAGATCACAAGCGATAAGCTCAGATACGTTACCTTAATACTTTCTTCTTCCACATCTACTCACACAAGCTGCCTGCTGTCAGCGCTCTGCTCTTCCTTCTTCTTTCTTTCCTTTCTTTACCCAAGTTCCTCCAAAGGAAGATTAAGCAGCCAGACTTTCTGATGTCCTAATCCTGCTTTTTGGAGCAGAAATCAGGACAAATACCATCTCACTGGGGCTAGCAAAAGGCTTGCTTGAGTACAGTCAAAGTACACAGCTCATAGGTCGTACCAGCATCTCCACAGAGCCCATGGGGGCTGGTGGCAACACTTACCCCATGTTGCCCCTGTGAAACAGGCTTGGCCCCAGTATTGCCCCAGGGGGTAGGGATGGACCTCATCTGCCCCATGAGTTGTCTCCTCTCTATAGACAATCCCAGGCAATACCACACCAGCTGGTTTCACACAGTTGTTGCCCGTCTAAGCCCAAATTCCTGTCTGAGACAAGGCTGCTGCTGGAGGCTGCATTTCTTGCCCCGCAGTTGCCCTCAGCCTGGGTCTCTCAAGTCTTCAAGGTTGTTTGCAGTGCAGCCTCCTCCTACATTAAATTCTTCCCTGCTCCAATATGGCCCAAATTTAAATCCAATAGAGCTAAACTCCCCCAAAAAGAAAGACTGGAAGAGGCAGTCCCACATCTGCTTGAGCAGAAAGCTTCACCATCAACATCATCAAGCTGTGGTAGCCCCAGCAGGGAAATACCCCTGCATGGGTATGTCCCATCACATTTCTGTGCAGAGCCATCACTCATGTTGTCTTTGGGCTCTTCCCTATCCCCGTCTTGAAACCCCTTTCTGAAGGCATCACCACACTCTGCCACCTCCAGACAGGCAGGGAAAGCTCAGGCAGCCCATAATGCCGAGTTAACATTCTTGTGGGCTGAAATACTACTTTCTGGTATCAGTCAAGAAAACCCACAGGTTTAAAGCAAAGACCTGACATCTATCTAAGATAAAAGACCATCTATGCCCTTCTTCCCCACCGTCCCTCCTGTTGCATGCTCGTGGTATGAACCGTCCAGGAGCACAGACATCACACATTACAGCCTGCCATCCCAAAGGAGAGAAAATGGTACGTTCAGTCCAACTGCCTAAACTGGAGTTTGGACAGGGACAGGGACTGGGTGCCTCACACAGCATCCAAACCCAACCTGCAGATGGATGCTGGAAGCACATGCGCTGCCTATCGCTACCCCATGCATGGGGACGCAAGCACCATTCTGCTGGCTGGCTGGCAGTGGGGGTCCCTCATACTTCACAACTACACTCAGGAGATGCTTCCAACCCTTCTCAGGGCCTGCAAGGGAATTAGGGAATTAATGGTGCTCTTGAAATTTGCTGGTCCAGAGATGAAACTTTAAAGATGCTCTTGGCAAGCAGGGGAAAGATAGCCTGTTGAGCCAATGCCAGCTGCTGGAGACGGCACTCAGGGATTCACAGCACCCGTTAAACCAGCGTTTCTCAGTCGTCTCTGCACTCAAGAATATCCATTCTGAAGCTTGAAAACCTGAGCTCACACCTGGGGGGACAGAGACCTCAGACACCTGTCATAAGCACAGCTCCTCCCATCACAAGGAATGTTTCTTTTTCCCCAGGTTTCTGGTCTCTTCTCCCCCATTTGCCTTAACTGACAGCTAATTACCGTTCCAGAGGTAATTGCTGGAAGAGCCACATGGGATCCATAAAGTGCTAATGCTGGGGATTTTCCTCCCAAAGACTCAAAAGATGGGAGAAGTCCTATATATTATTGTTGTTGTTATTGCTATGATGATCACTGCTGCAATAGCAATCAAAGTCGCCAAATTAGCCTATGGGAAAGAAGAGATTATCATCCCTGGAGCCACTTACGAGTCTAAGAGGGTTTTAATTGGGAGGAAATAATATGTCCACAAGCTGTAATGAGAGAGTTACAGACAAAACCCAGGCATAAGGGGAAGGAAGGAGGAGGGAGGTGAAGCCTCCATGAAGGACTATTTAGGGAGCAGCCACAGCCAGGGCAGCAAATCTGGGGGGGGTCTCAGCCCTTCCGTGCTCTTGTACACATCGGTTATCTAATAAGCCATTCCTTAAGCTTCAGTGATGCTGCTCCTTGTATAATAAATTCAATGATCTTCCCTTTACTGGTCATTAATCTGCTTCGTTTCTGGGCAATTTTATACTCTTTTGATAAAGTGTTTGTCTGACTGCTTGGAAGAAACAATGTCGAAAGCTGCACCTTAGGCGTTCGCCCAGCTAATGAAGAAAATCCATCACGAGCAGAGTTTATCTTTCGCTTTGCTGGATGTAAATAAAACATCAGGCTAATTTACTTCCATTAATCTTAAAGGCCCCCACTACAGCGATAGTCCTATGTTGGAGTGGACTTTTTTCTTTCCTTTTCCACATAAATATTTAAGCAAGTGCTGAAAGCATAAATAAATTGCTTTCTAAAAGCCAGATTATTTTTATATCCAGTGATTTAACAATACATTTGGATTTACTCGCTAGCTCTTGCCTTTCAGGCAGCAGCCAGCCCATACTTCCCCTGAGCAGCACAGGGATGCTTGAGTGGGGTTTGTCGAGCATCTTGTGGGGTCTGTGTCACCTGCAGTGCCACCCCACTGGTGGTGTCCCTCAGTGTGTGGGTTCAGTGGGTGTCAGTATTGGTGTCCTGTGGCCAAAACGGGCAGCTCAAGAAGTGGTCCTTAAATGCAAGAAAAAGGCATTTGGTTATGGAGGGTGAGGCCAGAAGAGCACTGGAGCAGGCAGCCTTGAGGAGTTAAGAACAGGCTGAACAGGAGCTGTGTGCCTGAGGGGGAGCCTGGGTGATGTCTTTGTGCATGGCAGGGGATGCATGCGTATAGAATCAAAGAATCACAGAATGGTTTGGGTTGGAAAGGACCTTAAGATCATCCAGTTCCAACGCCCCTGCCATAAGCAGGGACACCTCACACTAAACCATGGCACCCAAGGCTTCGTCCAACCTGGCCTTAAGCACTGCCAGGGATGGAGCACTCACAACTTCCC
>JBCJKH010047122.1:10248-42059 GCA_039877255.1 Loriculus beryllinus
CATGGGCAGGGACACCTCACACTAAACCATGGCACCCAAGGCTCTGTCCAACCTGGCCTTGAACACTGCCAGGAATGGAGCATTCACAACTTCCCTGGGCAACTCATTCCAGTGCCTCAGCACCCTCACAGTAAAGAATTTCTTCCTTATATCCAATCTAAGCCTTCCCTGTTTAAGCTTTAACCCATTACCCCTACATGTGCATGAGGGATGTGCGTGCATGGGGGAGATGTACACATGTGTGTGCACACATGTGTATCTGTGTGCATATGCAGGTCTATTTATGCAGAAAGGTCTGTAAGAGCAAGTGTGGGTGCATGCATGCACATGGCTGGGGTGATGCACATGAGTTTGCATGCATGCATGTGCATATGTTCAGTCGATTTGAGCCAATTTGGCCCCTGCCTACTTTCCCCCAGCCCTGTTTGCTGCCAGCTGAAGGGTTGTGGGCAGCCAGAGACCTGTTAAACACAGATCGTGCCACTAGGATCACTGTGGAAAGAACCACTTTCCTCCTCATGAAGCCCTGGGAGGATGCATGCCTGTGCTCTCACACTATTCCCCAAGCACTGGCAGCAAGCAGCACATTCCCACTGTGCCAAGGGTTTGCACAAGGACACTGCAGGGATGCCCTTCTGCAAGGAGCCGTGGTGGGACCTCTGCTTGGTCCGTGCCCTTTTTTATGTACCCCAATTCAACAAGACCTGTGATGATGCCCGCTGAAGTCTGGTTAAAGCAGGATCATTGCTGAGATCAGCTCTTGTTTGTCAAGCATGGTGCTGAGTGAATTTTATAACTACAGTCTAAACCCATAAAACCAGGTTTATCATAGGAAATACGATACACTCAAAGCTGGAGCAAAGCGAACCCAACACTGCGCGGCAAAGGCTGACACAACAGCAGCACACGGGATTGCTCCAAACCACTGTGACAACAGCCCAGAGCCTGTGCACTGTGCTGTCTACACTGACAAGCCCATGGAAGAAATGACTAATTATAGGAGATTAATGATCAATCTTAGCAAGATCATGGCTTTTGCTTCTCTCATTTATCCATACATGGCTCTTTGTTTAAGCAACAGTGATTTTTATGCACATCATAACTGCTGACAGATGTTCCTATATGTGTTTAGCTGGCAAACGTATATCTAAGGAAATGCAAAAATCCCTAGGAAAATCCCCATTACCTTGTGCAATGTTGAGGTCAACCAGCAGCGCCCAGAGGCAAGTCAGAAGCTGTTGTTCCAGCACAGTTTTGGCCACCACACAGTGTCCCACCTTCTTGCTTCTTGCTGAGAACTCTGCTTATTGGGATGCAAACCTCTCTTTTAATGACATTCCTTACTTTAATAAGAAAAACAAGGCTATGACTGATGCTACACACCCTAACTTGTTACCACACAGCTTTGCACAGTCTATTTTCTGGATTCAATTAAGTTACAGTTAGCCTCCTTTATTCCCTAAGACCATGCCTGGGCATGGCTTTTCATGGGACCCAAGAAGAGGAGAGTTTTAGGTTAGATATAAAGAAGTTCTTCACCATGAGGGTGGTGAGACCTGGCACAGGGAGCCCAGAGAAGCTGTGGTTCTGTTTTTCTCCTCCGTGCTTAAGGCTGAGCTCAAGTTCTAGTAATGGATCTCCAGGATTTGGGCTTTAGCTGGGTTTCCTCAACAGTCATCCATCCCATGGCATGTCAAACAGGGTGATAACTCATGGGATGGACAGAGCGCTGGGGAAAGGCTTTCCCTGGCTAACTGGAGAGCAGGACTCCAGGAAAATGCTGGTGGTGCTCTGGACACTGATTTCTTTTAATGCTGAGTGCCGATGCATTCTGAGAGCACTCACTCCTGTTGATTCACATCACCCGTGCCTCGCTTCATCTTCTCTACAGCAAGAGGAGAAAGGCAAAACCCAGTAATAGCTTGTGCTTAGCAGCATGGGTGTTAAAGTATCCCCTTGTCAGCTCTAAAACTGACATGGTGCTGAGAGGGATGCAGCAGGGAAGGAACCAACGCCTGCCTTTCCTTCTCCTCCCACTGCATGGGTGGTCGTGCTCTCCAAAGCTAGGGCAATGGGGCAGCAGCACAGCGTGAATGCCCATCCTGGTCTCCCTGACTTTCCAAAGACACAAGTGACTTCTGGTGCAGTCACACACTGACTGCATGCCTCAGCTGGGAAACACTGCAGGGAGCGAGGGGCTCTGACAGAGCACATCCCTCTGTCTTTTTGCTCCTGTTCCTGTTGCTTTTGCTCAGCCCTGACACTTGAGGATGTGCCTGGCTCGGATGCTGCTGTGCCCCATTGCCGCTGGGCAAGAGCTTAAGGGGTGACAGGAGTGGGATGGGCTCTGCTGGAGGTGCCAAAGCATTCTGCACTTGATCTCCTTCTGCTGAAATAGCCTTTGGTTTGTGTTATATTTCTGTGAGCTTTGGAAAGAGTTTCTCACAGCCATGCCTGAGAGAGCAGGCAGGAGCCCTTTCCACAAGTGGGGTGGGTTTGCCTTTAATCTCCTGACAGCAAAGAGAAAGAGCAAGCGAGGGATTTAAATCTTTAGATTCCACATTCAGTAGGATGGCACGGCACATGGCACATGGTGCTCGCTGGGGACAGCATGATGGGCTCTGTGAGGGCAGCTGCAGTGGTGGTCTGGTCTCCTGCCTGGCCCCCACTTTGGGCAGTGATTTATCCTCACTCCCAGGCACACGTCACCTCCTCCATGTGGGACAGACAGAGCTCAGCTCTACTGACTTCTCCCTGCTTAGAAATCCCTCTCTGCTTTATTCCACGCCGCTCCAGCCTCCTTGCCCATATTGTTTTGGAAATAGCAAAGGCATCATCCAAAAGCCCAGTGCAAGCCATGGAAAGGCTGACAGTGACTTCCCACAACCCTGAGCAGTGATTTTCACTGCTTCTTTAACCCTTTCCAGGGTTCCCATAGGCTGTTTAAGTGTCTGAGCCTCTGGTGTTCAAAGCTGCTGGGGTAAGGGAGTGAAGGCACCCAAAAAATCCCATGGATGTGCCCTTCTATTGAAAATCCATGTTTGGACCACTACTTGACAACAGTTGCCTTTCTTAAGCAGCTGTGGGTTGTTTCAGGAGATGTCTCCTCCTCCTCATTCCTACTCCCTGTGATCCAGTCTCCTTCTCCAGGGCATCCTACAAGGAGGTGGGAAACACCTTTTTGGGACCCAAGCACCCGCACACAGTGTCACATCACCCACAGTGAGGTACATCCATCACCACTGGGGTCTGCTCCGTGCCGCAGGGGCTGGCAGTCAGCTCAGCGCGGTGACTCCTCAAACACCGTCAGGTTGTGCTCCCGGATGTGATGCAGCAGGATGCGTGCCCGCCTGTCGATGGTCCGGAGCAGGGGCTTCAGGCCCTCGGCACCACCCTGGCTCTCCCAGAGCTCCCGGTCCACACGCAGTGATTGCAGCAGGCGGCTCTGCAACCTGCCCGACCGCAGCGTGGCCACGGCCCCCGCAGGGAAGCTGCAGTGGGGGAGCAGAACAGAGATGGAGAGAAGGGGTTACCCAGGGGAGGATGAGCGGGGAAGAGGGCAGCACCCAAGCAAATGTCACCCGATGCTTCAAGGAACGCGTGTCCACCCAGAAAAACAAGGGATGAGAAGCCTCCTCCTTCAAACTCTGCCCATAATGAATGTGCAGAACAGCTCCATCAGAAATGGATCCAAACAAGCTCCAAATCAAGGGTGCCAAAATGCCTGATAAGTAATGACACAAATAATACTAAAATACCTGATTATTCCTCCTTTTTGTGCAGCTGCCAGTTTGAGGGGGAGAAATAGGCTTTGGAGACTGCCTTCAGCCACCCAAAGCAGGGTGAAGAGCTGCTTTCAGAGCAGGGGCATGTGTGGTGGGTTAGGCCAGTTGGGCACATGGATCTGTGTCCATCCTGCATGTGCAAGCTCAGCCCTGTCCCGGGATGTGCCCCCAGGGGGGTGCACTTCACCCTTCCTACCTGTCTATGCCTTGTAGGAGCCTGAAGTTGAGCTTCTCCTCAGGGTGCTGTGGCTTGCCCGCATTGTCAATGAACACCAGGCGAGACGGAGCGCTCCTTCGGACCTGACAGTGGGATGGGAAGAGGTTCATTTACTGCAGGAAACCATCAGTGTGTGGGTTTAGGCTGATTCTTAATGCATCGAGAAACACTGATTGCATCTGGGGGCCAGCAGCTGCCAAAGCCCAGGTCCCTTCATGACCAGGACCCACTATGGACCCAGCATCACCATAAGACCTACATCTCCTTTGCTGCCATTTCAGCCCTAAAAGCATCTCCTTCATCTTAGCCCCAGAGTAGCCCCTGGGGACTGGTGGGACATACCAGGATGTGCACCAGGACCAGCTCCGCTGGGTTTCGGCACTTCTCATGGAGCATCTCCTCCATGCACGGCTCAGAGGGATCGGGTTGAAATCCACAGCAGTAGCGGTCCAAGCGGTCATGAACCTGCAGGAGAAACGTTGGGATGTTAGCACCAAACTGGACATCGCGTGCCCAGGATGGGGAGGTCCAGTTTTGAACTTTCCTTGCTCCAAGGAAAATAAAAGGGATCTAAGAATCCTCAGTAAACGTCAAATGGAAAAGCTGCATGCACCAGTGAAAGAGAAAGTGGCAGGGAAGCATTCGGAAGCTGAGCTGCCTTGCAAACCCCTTTGGCTTGGAGAAGAGACCAATAAAGCTGATGGTGACAGGCTTTCCCAACGGAGTTCAGACACCTTCTGCACTTCCACTTCCACACTCTGTGATTGCACAGTGTAAATGGGTTGTGCTTCCAGCTGAAACCAAGGGAAGATGTTTACAGCAATGAATGTAAAGAGAACACCCAAAACCCAAAAGCAGACAAGGAAACCTAGGTTTTGAAACCTTAAAAAGATGTATTTTCCTCAGGCCAAGTCTTGGTGCACTGGATGTTGGGTTCGTCTGGCTGCAGTCACATATCTGCCCTTTCATCGATCCTTGCCTGAGCAGCTCTTCATGGAAAAATGAATGGATAAATGGGAAAGGGAAAAAGCAGTCTGTGTGTTACACAGAGCACGCTCTTTTCCTCATCAGAGCCTAAATGGCTCTAACAAATGGGTCATTAGGTCTTGCTGCTAGAACACAAATACCCGAGCCACAAATACCCTGTGAGCTCAAACCCTATGAGAAGCTCACCTTCAGCCCCAGCTAGGACCCACACAAAGCTCAGCCACACCAGAGCATCCCCTTGGATCCAGCAGGGCTTTCCACATGTGACTCAGCCTGGGATGGCTTCCCCCAGGGAAAACTTCCTTGCTCTTCCCCCCCAGCTGGGAAGGGGGTGCCACAGGGTACGGATGAGGCTGCAAAGCTTTGGAGTCAATACCCTTTTTGCCCTTTGGAATGCAGGACAAAGCCACCAGCAGCTGCCCCCTTTCACCGGGCTGTGTTTTGCCTCCATAAAGCTTTGCACCGAGAGGGGTGCTCCCTTGTGGCAAGCACCAAGAGAAGCCCATACAGAAGAAGCCCAGTTTCAAGGCTAATTGAAGAAAACAACCAAGACTTCAGTGGCAATGTAGAGCAGGGCTCCAAGCTCGCAGCGTCTCCTTCCCCAGCCAGAGCTCTGAGAGGTTAAAGCCATTTCTGTCAGATGCTATTTCACATCCTGCTGACTTGGTGCCTCTTTATGTGACTTTTCCACATGGAAGGATCCCATTGGAGCTATAGAAGAAAACCTGTAGATTGCCCTTGGATTTATCATTGTACTGCTTCAGCCCCACAGAGGAAAGTTTCCTTAAACCCAGATACTTTCCCCTGGAGACTCAGCCTTTCCATTGCACTTGATGGAATTTTGGCCTGGGGAAGGGAAAGGGGTTGGTTGATTTTCTCATTTCTCTGGCTGTTTCAGCACTGCTCTGCCTCTGCCAGCCATAGTCTGAGGCTATAAAGATTAATGACCAGGCTTTGCCAAAGAAAAAGGAGATAGAGTAAAGAGAACACAAATTTTAACAGTTTTGGGTGGGTTTTTCTTCACTTGTTATTTTTTAGTATTTTAATACTTGCTCTTTTAGGCATTTTCCCCTCCTCTGATAACCAAAGCTCCAGCCCCAAGGTGCCCAAAGAGGCTTTCTTCCATAGAAATCACTTTTGCCTCCTCACAGCTGCCCTCCAAGAAATGATAACTCCCTGGGACGCTGTCGTAATCCCTCATAGCAGCAGGGTATGATTTTCCAGACAGAAGATTAAGCGCTATTAAAGCCAAGGAGGAGAAGGAGGAGAAGGAGGAGGAAAGCGCTGCCATACGAAGGTGCAGAGCTCCTGATTTCCAACACCATCAGCACATCCCTGGAGTTGGACCTGATAGGGCTGATGCAGAGCACACTGCTTGTCCCCAGGAATGCTCCATGCCAAGCTGCTGCTGGCATCCACGTGAGGCAGAGCCAATACAGCTCACCCATGTAAGACCTGCCTGTGTTTCCCCTGCAAGTCCCAAGCATGGACCATGATTGCTTTTGCACAAAGCTCTGCTGCTCCCTGTTACCTAATGAGTAAAAACATATCCCCAAAGCCCTATGCTACCCAGCAGAGGAGCCCACAGTCACACAAGGCAGGCACACAGGGTGGCACAGCCAGAGGGATGGGTGTCTCCATCACCCCAGCCATACCTGGAGGAGGAAGTCGAAGAGGGCCAGGCGGCTCCACTCGCCTCGTGGGATGCTGGAGCAGGGAGCATCCCCACCCGCTGGCACTGGTCCATGGGGCCGCAGCATCTCCTGGTACTGCAGCCACCCCAGGGCGCAGGAGTTCTGGTCGTTGTTGGCATCCTCCAGGTGCTGGAGGTCAGGTGCCCACCAAATGATGGGTCGTGGGGAGCCGTCGGTGTAGCTGTAGGGCAGGAGGTGGCTGGTGAAGCGCCGGGCCACGGCGGGCAGGCTGCGGTTCAGCCCCAGCACTCTGTCCAGGTGGAAAGCCAGCACCTCATAGAGATCCCCGGGGCGCTTGATGAGCCCACAGCGCCCATCCTGGCAGTCCCTTTCTGGCGAGCTGTCCCTTTCAGCATCCCCTATGGCCCGCAGCCCCACTCGCAGGACCTGCCCATGGGCTGGGATGCGGGTTTTGGACACCACCTGCCCACTGGCCAGGAGCCGCATCTTCTGGAGGTCATCATCAGAGAGCCACGGAGGAGCATCCCTTGGTGCCCCTCGCCGCTGCTTCCTGCCCCGGCCAGGGGGCTGGTCCTGCTGCGGGCGAGGGGAGGGTACAGGGACCCTGCCACTGGGGGCTCGTCCCATGGATAAGGGGGCAGCCACCTCCTGCCATGGGGCTGGGGGGGACGATGCTGGCAGAGGGTGCGGGGAGTGATGTGGTGGTGGGGGAAGGCGGGCAAGGGCCAGCAGGGCCAGGGCCAGCAGCACCACGAGGGCTGCCGGGGCAGGGGGCTTCAGCCCCATCCTTCTCCACGGTCGCTGCACCTGTAGGGAAAAGGAGAGCGTTACCAGGGGTCCCTTTGAGGTTCTGTGGGCTAGGATGTCCACACAGCAAGCAGAGCTGTCAATAAGCTTGATGGAGTTTTCTTTGTGCTAGAATTCAGCTGCAGTCCTTTCGGAAGCCAGTCAGAACATGGGCAGACCCACTACAGACATTGCCATGTCTGCAGCACTGATGTACAGGACAACCTTACAGCAATGAATTCTTCATGGTCAAATATTTTGCTTTAAAGACTCAAGAAATTAAAAAGAGTAAAAAAAAACCTCCACAAAACCAAAGCAGATTCCTGGCTGGATGTGAACATTTCCCAGTTCCAAAGAGATTTTTATCTTCAGACCTTACTCTGGGTACCCTCAGTGGTTCATATCCTGGTTGCACACTGAACCGGTAACCTGGATCCCTATGCCTTCCTTTGCAGGACATCTCAATGCGTGCTGAGACACAGCCTCTGGAGCAATACCCATCATTGCACCTGCAAATCCAGGCAGCTCCAAGTGCCAGTCAGGAGCTGTGACAGCCTAGAACACAAACTGCTCTTTCTGAAACCTGAAATCTGATGTCCTGCACTAAGGAACTGCCCCTAGACAAGTACTGCCAAGTTCTGATGCACGTATCTTCACACACATAGCTCTCCTCCCCCTTCCTTTTACTCAAACTTTATAACTTGTAGAGGCTTATAAAAACTATATAGGCCGGAAAGGCAGTTGTGAGCAAATACTGTGCATGTTTCCTGCATTGCTAACCTCCTATCTCCCCTTTGGCTGAAAGCAGTCCCATGCACACAGCACTGGGGCACTGGATCCTCCCTTTCAGGGTGGGGTGGAGCGAAGAGATGGGGCAGAACCCAGAGAACCTCCCAGCCCACCCCATCCCCAGACCACAGCTGTACCCATGCCACATCCACCCAGGCTGGGGTTGGAGCAGCAGAAGGTACCTTGGTGCTGTTTCTTTGCTTTGTAAGAGGCATTTCCAAGTGGCTCAAACCCACTCTGGAAGTCAAGGGAACATCCAAGGGGATACATTTTTCTTCTATTATTTATTTTGGAAGCACAAGTATATCCATGGCAGACACAGCGGGACAACACAGTGCCAAAGGAGGGGATAGGAGATTGTTTGTGAGAGGAACAGCTTGGAAAAAAGGAGCTGAAAAGCTAGGGAGGGATATGAGGGAGGTGAGAGCCAGCAGCCAGAATGGCTTCCAGAAAGCAGCTGGGTGAGCAGAAGCATTTCCAGACATGGGGCTTTTTGGATTGCAGGTTCCTGCTGGCTGCAGGGACCCACCAGCACGACTCCAGCCCCAGGAAGAGCTGCCCCAGCCAACCCCAGCACACGAGCCCCTTCATAAGCTGATCCAGCACTAAAATCCATCAGGTTTCATGCCCTCACCGCAAGGAGCCTGGTTCAGGGGGCCCCATGGTGAGAAGCCACATCCCTCCCAAAGGCGCTACATCAGCCAAGGTGATGAAGAGGAGCCACAAAGCCACCAACTCACTGGCAGCAGCCATGGGGGTTTTCCTCCAAGGACTGAGCAGATTTACTGCAGTTTATAAGAATAAGTGATGATGCATTTGGAGTGATTCAGCTTTATAGCTCTCATGTTACTGTTTCTCTCCCAGAAATGCAATGTAATGCAGAAAAATACATCCTCCAGGCCGAATTCTGCACTCACCCGTGGCTTACACTGGACTCTGCCTGTTACAGGGCTTTGGGATTTAGCTCTCCCTTAAACCCCAAAGTGAAAAGGAGTTAGTCCAGGGTGAGTCTGTTCAGAGAGTGATCTTCTGTCCCAGTTACTGCATTAGGCCCCCTGAACAGCCCCAAGGGGCAGCAGGTCTTCTGTCAAGTGGCTGGTTGCAATGCTCCACTTGGATGGGATAATGATTTGTTATAGAACCACAGCCAACACCAACCAACACAGGCAGCAGCCAAGCTCAGCTATCCAAAACCTTCATGCCCTTGATTTCAAGCAAGTCTTGCAGAACGCAGACACAAACTTATTCCCAAGCACCCCCAATCCAGGTCTGGCATCCTGAGCAAGAGTTTAGGGGAGGTGCAATGTCTAAATCCTAGTTTAATCACAATAAAATAACACTGTGGGTAAAAATACCATATCCCGATACCCTAATATCCATACTCCTTTCAAGTCACCACTGCAAGTGCTTCACTGTCCCCTCCAGTCTCAAAGCAGGCTGAATTCACTGCAATGACATCTATGGAGTTAACCTCCATGGGCAGGATTAACTCAATCTCAGTTCTCCCATCTGCATCCAGCCAAGTTCCCTTCCCAATTCATGCTTCCGTAGGCAACCTTTTCCAGAGCCTCCCCCATCCCACCCCTTTGAGAGACATGACCCACACTGCTCCCACCAAAATCACTCACAACCCTCTTCTTCTGCACAGGGTGATCATTGCTGTTATCCATCTGATAATAACCTTTTGGTCACTTACCCCATCTGATCACTTACCCCATCCCTGGGCATGCAAAGAGCCTAAAAAATCCAAGTATCCTGGCAGGGGGCCAGGCAGGAGCCATTTGGAAAACCTTGGAAATACTGCAGGAAAAATCCTTTTTAAACCACAGCTGGAGAGCAGTGGGTGCCAAATGGCTGGCAATGGTGGCTGGAGCTTTAATGTCAAGTCAGCTCACAGTCCAAGTGGTGAAGGAATCACTATTGCCCAAACCCACCCTGTCTTTTCTGACAGTGAGCTCGGGTTTGGGCACCATAAGTTAGAGCTTCATTTCTTCCCCACCACCTCAGGCTCCCTTCCCCAGCACTGCTCAGGCTTTCCCTGCCACATCAACAGTAAGAAGAAAGAAGCAAAGTCCAAGAACAGCCCCTGTGTTATTTCTGACAGTTGATATTGCAAATAACCTAATGATTGAACACGGCACACATAAAGCTGTATTTACATGCCCAGGATAAATACTTTTCCATTGAGACTTTCTCTGAGCTCATGCTGTAAGAAAAAATGCTGCAGTTTCAGCTATGGCTTCCATTCAGCCTCAAATGCAAACCATACGTAGAGCTCTGCTTTGCCAGTCTGACACACTGACAGTACAGCACGGCTTCACCAGAAATCAGATCCGTATCCCAGTGGGAAAGCTACAGGCAAAGCCCATAAAAAGGCTTAAGAGAGGTACTGCTTGTTCCAGGATGCCAATAAGTAAATCATGTATATCCTCACTCATCAGAGGGACATAGAGCATGAATGGGCTCCTGAAGGCACAGTGGAGAGCCTGTGCAGCCTGACCATCTGGGATAAAGCTGTGGTTGGGGGGCGGGGTTATCCTTGACATTGTATTCCCGGTATGCTTGAACCCTGGCGGAATCTGGAGCAGAGACGCCTGTTTTCAATTTATTTTCAAAGTGCATCAAATTGGCTTTGTTGAGCTTGAAATAAAGGAAAAACAAACCCCAAACTTCATTATCCAGGAATGCAAGAGAAACAGCCCTAAACCCAGAAAGATGCCCTGGAAATACGTGGCTTTTAAAATGGGAATTGATCCCTGCTTTCCTCTGGTATCTTAAAGAGTGCTCCTGCCCCCGCACCAGCACTGCCAGCCCTCTCCAGCAGTAAATCCCACCATTCCAATCAGGTGCCCAAGGAAGCCAGGATACCTTGGCCATGGACAGGTCCCTCTTGGCCTCTTGAGCTCAGAGGACTCAAAGGCCACCGGTGAGCAGGTTAAAAGCAGGAATGTTCCTTTACCTGGATGCATGCAGTGTAGGGCATTGTTTGCATGGGAGGTGGAACACGCAGAGCTGCACTTACCCTCCCTGCACCGTGCTCGCTGCCCGCCCGATGAACCACAAAGCTGTCCAGGCAATAGGAGACGCAGCTCACCGTGACCAGCGTTAACAAAGGATGTCTGAAAAGCTACTGGGAAAGCTCCTCTGGCTGCCCCCCACCTCTTGGAACGTCTCCAGAGCCTTGTGCCCAACACGTGGTGCATCAGGAGAGAGGCTGAGAGCTGGTGCATCAATCAGATCTGGGAGGGGAGCAGCCTCTTCCCTTTGGTGTTGTCCAGGGCATGGCACATGGGCTAAGCTCACTGCTGGGGACTCATAACCAGGCTGAAGATATGGAAGGGGACAAAAGCCCTACCGCCCTGGATTGATTCTGGGCAAGCCTGAGCAGAAGGAAATCCTTGGCAGCGTGCATTGCCCATCATTCAAGTGCTTAAGTACCTTCCTACACCATCCTGCTCAGGGAAGATAGATGGCTTGCAGTGGGAATCTACTAAAGACAGCTATTAAATGATGACTGCCAGCCTCAAAGGGAGCCCTGGCTCCGAGTGACTGCCCAGGAGGGCAGGTCCACTGCTGCATTCCCAGCACACGGAGCAGCACCAGGTCTCACCACCACTCACCTGTACCCAGATAACCATAGGGCATGAGGAATGGATGACCCTTCACTCAGCCTCACGATCCATCAAAGGGGCTGTAATTCCTAGCAGACCTGCACCAGCTTTGTCTGTGCTCCCACACATTGCATGGCAAGGAAGTCACAGCAAGCACTGGGCAGTGGAAAGATGATGTATCAGCACATGGTGCTGGGTCCTTCCATGCAGAGTCAGCAAAGTCCTCGTAGTTGGCACACAAACCTTCCCACCACCATGTCCAAAACCAAAACCAAGTTAAATTGCCCAGAGTGAAACCTTAGAACATGCTGTACTTTGCTAAACTTTGGACAGTGTGCAAAGCCTCAAGGAGATAATTTATAGTCTGTGAGACAAGCGTGGTTTGCACTAGCACAGGACAATGCTCCAGCAGGAGCAGAAAGGGGTGAAACGCTGTCGGTACCCTTCACTCTGAGCACTGACTGTGAAGAGATGGTGTCAACATGCTTCCTCTAGCTTGTGAAATAATGCTGCCTGCACAGTTCTTCCCTTGGGGCAGCAAACTGTAGAAACCCTGAAACCTTGGAGCTCCACAGCTCTCTAGTAATAACCTGGGGTCTTTGGCTCGAGCCCCTTGAGCTTTTTGCTCCTCAGGTGTGAGGTGCCCTCTTCTTTGCTCGATCCCCCTCACCCAGACTCACTTATTCCTGGTTTTGGGAGGTGCTTCTCTGCCCAGCCACAGAGCACAGCCTCTTCTCATCCTCTCCATCATCCAAAATGCCATTTTGAACAAAATCTTCAGCCACTGCTGCAAACTGCTCTTAGCAATGAGAAAACCCCAGCCCGTTTATGTAACAGTGCCCTTCCCATTACAGCAGCTGGTTACAGCTCAGTTACAGACCAAACAAGTACAGCCAAAACAAGGGCTCATAACCCGTGCCCAGGAGGAGCCTACAGGAGCAGCAAGGCTCCCAGAATCCCAAATGTCCTGCTCAGCATCTTTAAGAAGGATCTGGGATAGACGAAAGCCCTGCAGGGTACCAGCAGGGCCTTGCTTTTCCTGTGCTCAGTCCTTATCCCTAAATCTTGTGATTTTCACTGAGAAAAAAAGAGAGATTCATAATTCGCCTCTCATCTTCTCTGTAAATCTTACATCTTGCAGGAAGTTAACACTCAGCACTGTGAAGGATGGACAGGGAGCTTTTCATCCTGATGCTATGTTCAGCGCAGCTCAGGACCTCTCTGGATTAATCCCAGAAGGCAACATAAAGCACCACAAAAATAAACAGTCTCCAGGATGCCATACTTCTGCTTAAAGTAAGCAAACTAAAAGTTTTCAAACACCTTATCTTTTTCCTATTTAAGTTCAAAGTCAGGACATTTACTGCAGACTCTTAGCTGGATCTCCTCTTTCTTGGTGACACATCTATGAGATAGCTGGCTGTCTTGCAGGAGATGCACAGGGTTGCTCTATTTACATGTGCAAACATCTCCATCACCTTTCACCACTAAAAGCCTTATTAAGTTAAGTAATATCACCCTGCACACAAACCACCCAGGTCACTGCAGACCCAAAACAGCACTTTTGTGTTCACAGGAGACAGCGAGGATCTGAGCAGCCCCGAATACACGACTGTCCTACTAGCATCACTAGGGAGGTCCTTCTCACCTTCCCTCCCCTCTGCTCATTCCTCCAGCCCTCACACCTATGTGAGACAAGCACAGCCTGAAACCCTGGCAGGGATGAAAGGAGAGAGAGCAGTGGTTTTGGGCAGCCGTTGCTCCTTGCTGATGTGCAGGATCCCTCCAGATTTCCCTTTCCCCCCTCCCGGCCACCCTGCTGCACTCAGCTCTGGAGCTTTTCAGAGCAGCTTTCCCATCTGCCTGCTGAAACAGCAAGAAGGGGGCCCCTTCCCCGGCAAAACAGATGTGGCTTGCCTTTGTGCAACATCTGTGCCCCATGCCCCCGTCCGTTTTGAACAGTCTTGCCTTTGTTTGGGAGAGGTTGTGCAGAGGATGCTTTGGAGGAGGGCAGCAGCCTGTGGCTGGACTCCTTCCCTTCAAGTCCCACACACAAACTGCCTCGAAGTGCCTGGATTTCTTCTGCAAAAAGCAAAATGCTTTGTTCCCTGTAGCACTTCCGAATCGATGGTTCCGGTCCACAGGGCTTTGTTTCCAGCCACAACAAATGGCTCACGCTGATGACTCCCGTGGGATTCCCAAATTGGAGAAAGTCAGATCCAGAACCTGGGAGCCACTCTGGACCCCCTTCTCACAAACCCCCTCACCCCAGCAGTGTCTCTTACTGTACTTCTGCACCACTCACCAGCTTTGGCCTGGCATTCCCCATGGGATTACACTGCCTGGGCTCCTCCACACATAGCAGCAGCAAGGAGCAGAAGGGCTAGAAAGCCACATCTTTTTGCAGCGTGCTCTGGGCTGCATTTAGTATGGGAGGAATGCATTCAAATAGAATCAAGCTTTAAATAAGATCACGTTTGGTTTCCTTTCCCTCTTGATGAGTTTTCCAGTGCTGCCTGGAAAGCCACTAGAACACTCTTACACACGCTGGCACCCAGTCCCATTTTAGCTATTGTAGTGGGGGTCACATTTTTTCCTGCATTTGGGAAGGGAAGAGGATTTTGATCCATTATTTTCAATACTGACCACTGGACCAGCACCACAGCACAGGGGTGCCTCTTTGGTGCCCAGCAAAACTCACTTCAGGGGGCTGGGGAGGGACAGCACTGGATTCCCTCGTTGGCATCTCAATGCAGGTTGTCCAAGTTGTCTGGTTGGGTTTCCCTGTTCTGGCTGTCAGGATTGTTCCCTTCCTGGAGAGCAGGAAAGTACATTTGTGGGATTCCAAAGCAAAGGAATGAAGAGGACAGCAGGGCTTTTCAGCCCTGCAGGCTTTCTTCAGAACAGAATTGCTCATGGAAGCTGTGGCCTCTGCTGCAGGAAGATAACCCTGTTATAACCCTGTTTTCCTCCATATAAGCCATTTCTTCTTAAAGAGGAAAAAAGAGGGGAAAGCTGCTCACTGCTTGGCTGTGATTGCCCCTGTGTCCTGCAGACCCCATCCCGGGGAAGCACACAACCCTCTAGCCTGCTTCTCCTTCACCCACTGAACCCCCTGGAGCAAACAGTATATAAGCATCAAGCCTGGCTCCAAAACAGGGGCTTTTCCATCAGGGCAAGGCAAATAGCTGCTGATGGACTAGAGCTATTGAGCATTTGAAACAGAAGGGGGAATTAAGGCATCTGGCACCTATGCCAGAGGATTAGTAAAGTGTAATCAGCCCCTCTTATTCTGGCTGCCTCATACTAGGCAACTGACAGAGGGGTTGGAAATGACTCGCTGGCAGGTTTTGAAACCAGAATAAAGGAGATGTTTCTGCAATGCAGTCATCCCCCAGCGCTCACTGCTCCTGCAGGTCAGGCACGTACAGCGCCCGGATCCGACAAGCAGCCGGCTGCAAGCGCCCTGCTCCGTCCTAACAGCGAAGCTCACAGCAGGGATCCCTCCGGCTCTCTGCAAGTGGTCACCCTCCTGGTGATCTTGAAAGGAGTCAAGAATTGCCTGGAGCATTCTGCTTAGGGCTTTGCTGCAAATGAAGCAATGAGACAATGAGCTCGGGGCAAGCCTGGGTTTATTCCTCATGACCATCGCTGCCCTGCCTACAGGTGCCCAGAACGAACCTGGATGACCCAGGTGAAACCAAAGCAATCAATACAGGAGCTCACAAAGCAGAAAGGACTGCAGAAACAGACCTTCCCTTACCAAGGCAAAATGGAACCCCTGGCAAAAACTGAATACCATGCTCTCAGAGGGGAGACCACACCACAGGCTATAGACTCTTTGAAAGGCTTCAGAGTGAAGGCTCGTATAGGAAAGTGTTACCGCAAATAAAACTAATGCAGAGAGAGCTGCCTTCTGTTTTCCTTTGATAGGGAGTAGTTATCTCCAACCCTAAAATGGGTGACAGGAGCCAAAGTCTTGTCTATTTATCCAGCTGCTAAAGTCCATTAATTAAGAAACTAAAGACAGCCTATGCAAACTGTAGGACGGAAAGTGTAAAGCACAACATTAGTGCCCCACATACATATGCTCACGCTCTGGTGAAGACTGGCACTGTCCCAGTGCTCCCAGAGATGCTCTGAGTCATCACCACACTTTTGAGGACACAAAAGCATTCAGAACACAACACAACTGACACCAAAGCATCAGTTTCTGGCAGCGGCACCAGGCTCATTCATCAGACACGTCTGCAGTTCCTGTCCCATGCCAGCTTTGCAAGGGCTGAGGTGGTGAAGCAGAGACCCTGGCCCCACTGCAGATCCCCCGGTGGCACAGCAGTAACGGGAGCAGTGGGGTCCCCATCCCAGCTAAGCTGGCTTGTGTCTGCTCAGATGGATCTGGAAACTGATTGCCAAGGGACAGCCCAAACTTGAGCACAAAACCCAGACAACATGAAAAACCACCCTAAGGTTTGGAACGCGCTGCGGATGCAGGGAAATCTGCTGATGCCAGAGAAATGCAACATTTCTTAGGGAGAGGAGGGGAGTTTTCCCTTGCCAAAGTGGCTGGTTCTGTGAGGTTTTGATGATAGTGCTGTGCATTGTGAGGCCCAAACGGAAAGTACTGATGCGATCTTTGTGCTCTCCATTTGCCTTTGCCCCTCATTCTTTGTCTACCTGAAGCGATGCCACCCGGGCTCTTAAAAAAGATGGGTTTTGTCTGAGGCAACTAATTGCCTCCCTGGCCAACAGCAGCGCCTTTAGGTACAGCAGCCCCAGGCACTGCCTTTACACACATCCTTACAATCTGCTTTGTCCACCCTTAGTGCTATGAAGGACAGACACATGCTGGAGCGGGTCTGTGCCTTGCTTGCCTCACCATGCCCATACCCTCAGAGGCATCCCCCTAGACTTTCCCCCCGCAACAGAGACAACCAGGCCACGGCCTTGCACCTCATCCCACGGGGTTGGTGTCCCTGAGCAGACCCAGCATCACCTCCCACTGCCAGCTCGGCAAGGAAACCCCTCAATCCTACCATGTCCGGCAGCACCAGCCGACGCGTTGCTCCTCGTGTGCTTCACGGGCAAGAGGTCACCCCCTGAACCGGGTGCCAGCCGCCTTTGGCACTGCCATGGGACACCAGCTCCCCCCCAAAACACAAACGTTCAAAAAGCAGCACTACTGAGGACAATAAATCCCGCAGCAGCTCATCAGCCTCCTCTGCCCAAGCCATCAACCCTGGCAAGGGGCTGTCACCCGAGGATGCTCCCCACGGCTCTCCGCAATCTCTGCTGCCCCACTCCGCGCTGCTGGCCCTGCCACAAGGCTGACATGCAGGCAATGTGCACACCCCGCACACTTCGGCTGCGAGTTCTCAAACTCTGCCTCATCCCAGACCCACCTCCCTGTGGGGAGGGGAGCGGGGAGGCTGGGAAGGGGGGAACGGGCGCTTGAAGAGTCTCTTTTTCACAATAAAAGCCCTTCTTGATGCTTTTTTTCTCCATCATTTTGTAATCCCGAGGGCTGGTTTGAGCCAGGAGGCACAGGTAAAGGTGGCTGGAGGCACACGTGCCAATCTGCTCACACTGACCGGTGCCAGACAAGCAGAGGGACAAGCAGAGCCCCAGGGACCATGTTGGCCCTGGAGCCGGGAAAGTGAATCACAGCTCTGCTCATTGGTGCCGGAGAAAATAAATACCCCTGCAGCGTTTTGTTAACTTTGCTTTGCTTTCATAGCAGCCCAGCAAAGAGCTGCGCCACATCGGTGCCTGGGAGATCTCCTACCTGCTTAAAAGGCATCCATGCGTTAAAGGTGCTTTTAGGGTGCTCAGGTGACCACTTTCCCAGGGCAGCCAAGAGAACCATGACCTGCAGTGCTTGGCCAGTGCAGCTCTCCCCTACACCAGCACCCAGTTACAGCATGCATCCTGAATGCCATTTCCACAGATCTATGGGAGAAGAGGGGCTGGAGGCATCGCTTTGGAAAGCAGTGCATTACACCAGCCCTCCATGGCCAAGCAGGGCATAGAGGCAGCTGCCGGGCTGCAAAGCATTTAGTTTTCATATAACCTTCCCCTTTCAGCCTGAGGCTGTAGCCAAGCAAAACCCATCAGTCCCTGGGGATGGTGATGCCAAAACCTGCCCTAACAGTGATTTCAGCCCCCACCAGCCCACGCTGGGGACAGGAGGAAACTCTCCACCTCAGGTGTGGTGGGTTTCCAGCTCTCCAACCTGTGCAACCACGTCAACCAGTGCCTAGCTTCACTGAGTGCATGTTATGCTTAATATGGTACGTCTTCCAACCCCTTTCATTGCTACTCAAAGCTACAGCTAAGAAGTGGGATTAAGACTATACACAAAAGTCTGATTTCAGCTTCAGCATGCCCCTCTTCACACCACCCTTGGGCATGAGGAAATGGTATTGAAACCAAGCCCTGTGTCTGTCCACTGCTGCTGCCAAGCTTCCTGGCTTCCCTGGCTGTCCTGGGCACACCAGCATTGGACATGTTAGTAAATGCTCCATCCCTGGCAGTGTTCAAGGCCAGGTTGGACAGAGCCTTGGGTAGCATGGCAGGAGGGTTGGAACTGGATGATCTGAAGGTGCTTTCCAACCATAACTAGTCTATGATTCTATGTCAAAACGTTTTCCTTGAAGGCAGTCCTCCAGGGCAGCCAATAACCTAACATTTCTAACAGCATTAGTGATATTAGGCAGTCAGCAATAACCTGGTGTTATCCTCGGTGCAGAGATGGACCAAACCCATGGCTGTTGGGCTGGTGGCAGCCGAGAAGGGACCTGCAGGGCTCCTGAGGCTGAACCCTGCACATCACAACTCGTTCGTAGCACCTCAGAAGCGTTTGTTTCTATCTCCTTTTCTTAAGTTTGAAATGCTTCAATTTATATGCAATTTTCTGTCAAAATGATTGCTGCCGGGGCAGCAGCATTGCGAGCTTTGACTGACAGGCCAGGCGCTCCGGCTGCTCTCCCGGGACTGCCTCTCCATACAAATAACTGCTTGAAATGCACGCCTGGCATCTGAGGGATTTGCCATCAGACACAGGCATGGATGGCTGCCGTGGGAGGCAGACTTAAGGGATCAGTGGCCAAACCCCTATGATGAAGCCACCGAGACTCCAAACAGATGCTTCCATCTCAGCATTTTGAAATCTCTATTGCATTTTGCCACTCCTTCCCCTGAAAAAGGTTTCTTTAAATGATGTTCACAGTGCAAAAATCAGATTAAAAAGGCAGCCAGACCTAAAAACCAAGCACATTATGAACCTGTTTCCTGAAGAGGGCCAGGAGGCTCCCCTAAATCTATAGTCATGCCTACCTTGTACCTGAGCCCACCAGCACAACTCCAGCCCTCATCCCTGCTACTTCATTATGGAAAAGCAGTGATTACCTGAACAGTGGAAACAGCTTTTCCTCCCTTTTTAGTTTTCCATCCTGTGACTGCTTCTGCTCATGTTCTCACAGCTGTTTGTACAGCTCCAAACAAAGCAAGCTCACTGTCACATGAAGAAATCCCTGAGGCTTCCCTCATTTTCACTGGGCCTGGTCCTTGGATCATATCGATGCCATCTCTGCAGGATGAGGGATGGTCCAAGCCCCAAGAAACTACCACGCAATGTAGGCAGCAAAGGGAGACAGAGGAGAGCAGGGAGGTGGGACTGCACCCAGTTTACAGGCAACATACAGCCTCCAAATACACACAGCCTCCAAACCAGTCCTATTTCTCACAAGGGTCTCAGGCCAGGTAACTTACAATTCCCAATATTAAGGCTCTCTCAAGCCATCCCCTCTCACCTTGCACATAGGCATGAGGAAAAGCTGGTTTACTCCTGTTGCAAGGCACAGGGAGGCAGCAGCAAGGGGGGGCTCTCCTGAGGCTCATGCTGGACCATGCAGGTAGGTCCTCAGGTCACTGGTATCGCCAGGCAAATCCAGCTTAGCCAAGGGCAAGACCTTTAAAGTAGAAGAGCTGAGATGTTTCCTTTATGGAGAAGCAGTAAAGGGGCAGGGCCCAGGAAAACCGATGGAGATCAAAGGTGGCCATGGGCTCTGGTGTACCCACACCAGCACAGGGACCTCTGTGCTCCCCAGAATGCTACCACTACAACCATTAGCAAAAGCTTCTGGTATAACCCCATCTCCATTTCATAGCCTGACTTGCCTTTCCCCGTGCTTGCCCTCATAAAGGAATACCTGTTGCAGAAGGATGGAAATAGGCTGTTTTGGGGGGGGGGTTTCCCCAAAACTATTTTTTTTCTTTCCCTTTCTGTCCCAGTGGATCTGCATTCCTTTCTCCCTTGGAAGCTGAAGACAGGCAGTGGAAAGTGCCTGTGGAAAGATTTTAAGAGCAGAGAGGAGAGGAAAGAAGAGAGAAAAAGAGAGGGCAGTAGGGAAAGAGAAGAAGGGAGAGGGGAGAGGGGAGAGGGGAGAGGAGAAGGCTTTTCTGCCTCTAAGTAAAGCTCAGGGTTTTTTTCCCCTCCCTTTTAGAAAAGTGTGAGGTTCTAATGGGTTTGGGGGACTATGAATATGATTTTTCCTATATTCCAAGATAATCATAAGCTTGAATGGACTTCTGAAACCAAAACACTATCCAGATAAATCACTGCCTATCAACCACTGATTACAAATGAATTGCTCAGAAAGCCTTTCTTTCTGCCACTCCTGGTCTGCATCTCAAATCTGTTGGTAATGGGCCTCAACTCATTACTAAGGAATAGGCTGTAGAGGAGATCCTGATACTTCAGCCTTCCTTTGTGGCAGCTGTTAAAAAGATGGGGAATGAAGGCTACAGGGATCAAGCAGAATGGGGAAGCTAGCGGAGCTCCTGCTCAGCCCTGTGGGTCTGAGTGTGGTACCCAGAAGATGATGAGAAGCAGATGAACTGCAGAACTGAGTTTTGCATCTGTTTTTGGAGTGTTGACATAGAATCACAGAATAGTTAGGATTGGAAAAGACCTTAAGACCATCTAGTTCCAGCCTATGTACCCATTCCACAGTTCCCCAGCTGCTGTCCCTGAAGAGGACAAGCCCCAAGTCTTGAAAGTAGAGAAAATGCTGGACGTGGGTGATTTCTTTCAACGCGCTGTGTATGGGAACAGACTCTTGCGTCTGTTGTCCCTCATTGTTCACATGGAAATAAGCCCACCCAGGTCACTTACGGAACGCTCTGAACATTCATAAATGCACTGAAGAAGCTGCACATTCCCAGTCCAGTAATTAGAATAAATTAGTGCTGTTGGGTTGCTTTTGTCACCGTTTGTCTGACTCAAGACAAAAGGCAGGGATCACATCTTGAAGGGAGAGAAATCCTTTATAAGCAGCATTTAAGACGCCAGAGAAAACAGTAACATCTGCAGAGCACACTGGCTTCATGCCTCCCACAAATACCTATTGTATCCTCTTCACTGTCATGACTCAAACACAAGTAGATGGAGGAAGGTTCAAAGGGTCATTAAAGCCTTCAGAGGTGATTACTCATTCCTCCAGCTTGCATTCTAGATACATGCTAGGAGCTCTGGATGGCTTGTCAGACCGCAGCATCGTTTTGCAGGAGATGAACTGTGATGATTCGAATGAGTTGAGGTTTTCTTTTCATGCCATAATTTCTCAGGGCTATTTTTAAAGCTCTCCCACCTTCAGCCAGAAGCAGCTCTTACCAGCCATGGCCCGTGCCCAAGACATTTGCTGTGTTATTAGAGAAGCAACTATTTCCTGGCCTGCTCCACCAGGAAAAGGCAGCGTTTGCAACCACGCTGCATCCCCAAAGGTCTGGCATGGATCTGACAGATGGAAGGCGGACCACTTGGTGGATAAGGAATTACCTGGAAGGTCACACTCAGAGAGCTGTGGTCAATGGTTTGATGTCCAAGTGGAGGTCAGTGACAAGTGACAGAGAAGCTGTAGCTGTCCCCATCCCTGGCAGTGTTCAAGGCCAGGTTGGACAGGGCTTGGACCAACCTGGTCTGGTGTGAGGTGTCCCTGCCCATGGAACTGGATGAGTTTTAAGTTCCCTTCCAACCCAAACCAGGCTGTGATTCTATGAATCTCCTTTCTAGATACAAACCCCAGCACTTATATGAGTCAGAAACACCATTTTCTTGGACTGTCACCAAGCAAATCCAGGGATTCAGATCTCTATTATTTACTATCCCACTAATCCTGCACCATCTGCAAACTTTAGCAATTAAATGCATGCGTGTGTCTGTGGCTATTGGCAGTGCCTGTGGTCCTGGACACTCATCCTGTGACACAGCATTGGGACTTCTTCTGCCCACAACCTCAAATTTGCTATAGGATGAGAGAAAGCATTGTGCGCCATGCAGCATGGGGATGCTTTCAAGTGTCCTACTGGAATAATTGTTGTATGACACTATTGCCCACATTGACATCTAATTGTGACTCTGATGGTCCTCCAAACACCAAGTCACAGCGTTCTGAACAAGGAACTCACCTCATTTCCATGGACTCCTTTTCACCTCCAAGTTGAGTGTCACACAGTGTCATGGGGCTGAATGAGTAGCTTCTGTCTCTGACATTGGTTAGCTATTACAGAAGGAGGCTGATATAAAACACTAAACAGAGGAGTTTCCTACACAGCAGCAGCTAATTTCTGGAACATGTTACCACAAGAGTTTGGAGGGAGGTAGCATGAGCAGGCTTGAAAGATTGAACAAATTCACAGACAGTAGATGTAAAAGATGTACTAAGAGGAACAGGCAGGGATTTATCTTTCAGCACCCATAATCCTGCTACTGTAGATGCTGGGGAACTGCAAGAGGAGGGACTAAACTAATGTCCTCTCCTTACACAGTGCCAGAGACCCAGGCTGGGGGTAGAGGTCTGACCCAGTAAAGCACTGCTTATGCTCCCAACGGGAATGCTGGCACAGTCTAGTGCAATCCAGTGCCAATGAGAAAAGTCAGTGCAGCCACAGCCAAGTGGTCATTCCTACCTGGCAACTGACCTATGCACGGCACTGCCTTCTGAAGAGCAACCCAAAACCACCCAGTGAGCAGGGGAGAATGAAAGGAGCCAGAGGACTGTGCCATGACAGGGCCCATGCCCTGCTTGTGAAGCTGTGAGCTGGAGAAGCACATCAACCCCCACATCTCCTGGTTTCTATCCCTTGCCTCCCACTCCAGCACAACAGTGGCACTGCCAACAGAGGCCAGGCATATCCACTGAATGCACATCTTTTAGTGTGGGGTGTCCCTGCTTATGGCAGGGGGGTTGGAACTAAATGATCTTAAGGTCCTATCCAACCCTAACTGTTCTGTTCTATTCTATTCTGTTCTATTCTGTTCTATTCTATTCTTCTATCTTCCCTTCCAAGGTCACATTCAGGTGGCTAGGAGCTGAGGAAGCCTGCTTAAATCTGGGATGAGTACCTGTATGCATTGGCAACAGCTGCAGCCTGCCAGCCTCTCCCTGGACCTTGAAAAGGCTTTGAGCAACCAGAGCAAAAATGATGCCACTTTCACCTAGTCAGACTTAAGTTAGTTCACTATGCCGTAAACTCTGATTCCTTCCCCATTATCCACAGAGACTTCCAGGATGAGCCAAGACTCAGTATGTGCAATGCAAATGAGACAAGCAGTAAAAATAAAAGAACCAAAACAAAAAAGAAAAATCCCTTTAAAAGTTATTTAGGGGCTCCAGGGAGGAAGAGAAGTAAGAAGGAAAAAGCCCACAAGTCTATTTCCCATCCTTTCTTTAGATCACCTTAATATAGCATCTGATTGCAGTTAACACAGCTAAGCAATGGTCCTTTTCTTTGGTTTGATGGCTTTTGCAAACACGAGGTTCAAACAGTGGCTCTAAAACATCTTGACTGCTGAGAAAGATATTTGTATGTTGTGCCCTCCCAGTGCGTGTCCTTAGGTAAAGGACAGCTGATCTCAAAGACAATGTTCTTTCATGTTGTTTAAATATGAACACCACTACTTTTTCGAAGCACCTGGAGTTTTCATCAAAGCAGAGCTTCCTGATGAGATCCTGCCATAGAAACCTTTATCAGCAGCACACCGCCCCGAAACACCACCTTCATGAGCACCCCAAAACACAAAGCTCCATGAGCAGCCCAAAACACGACCTCCATGAGCAGCCCAAAGCAGATGTGAGGGAAGAAGCTCAGCTCTGCTGAGGACGACAATGGCAGGTCAGGGCCTCTCCCCACACTATAGAAGGAACAATGCTCCCAAACAGTGACAGAACAAAATACCCTGGAAAATAGCCTCAACCAAGAAGGCCACTGGGGAAATGGTAAAAAAATGCTTCTTCTATAATAAGAACTAGGTCAATGCAGCTCATGAAGGAGGAAGCGGCTCTCTGCCGATGGCAACGGTGTAATTTTTAGGCTGGTGATCAGCACAAATAGCTGACTGCAGGTGGAAGAGTTCTCTAGTTCAGATGCGCATAGTGGTCTGAAAGCTTTTGGGAGAGGGAAGGAGAGTTTGCTACAAAAACTCACCTGGAGACCACTCAGATTGGCTCATGATCATTGAATGTGAGGTGAGGAAAACATGACCAACTCCTCATTTATTTAAAACAAGAACATGACACAGGGGTTTGCTGCACAAAGTGAAGGTTGAGCCAAACTCACCCTTGTAAACAGCATGAAGTGGAGGTTGCACAGCATCCAAAAAGGAAGCCTGTTATGAGTTCAGGGTAAAAAAGAGAGGGTGTGGGTACATTGCCAGCATCCATAGGGCCACTGCCTATATCAAGGTAAGGACAGGGATTGCGGTACTTCAGCACAACTAGGCATGCAGTGCTTAAACAGGTACATTTTCTACTTCAGAAAAGGAAATTCCAGTATAAACTCAAAAGTACCAGATTACAGCAATAGTATATACAACCTCAAGCTCAAAACAGTAATAAAACCTATTTCAAAATAAACAAAAAAGAAAAAAATTGGTTATACAAAGGAGGAATCAAAAGCTCAAAACCTGAAATGAGCAGAGCCCAACCACACAGACATTCCCATAATCTGCTCCAGTTACCACTTCCTGCTTGTAAACTGTACTTACCCCACATACTAATAATGCTGTGAGCAGAAATCAGCATCTTCTCATCTTCATGAAAAGCAGGCACGTGGAGTTTTCAGATACCTTCTCAATGTGGGCAGGGGGAAACAAGAGAAGCATACACTGATGGAAACATTTAAAGAGCATTACAAGTGAAGTAAGACTAAATAAATTAGGGAATCCTCCTGTACTCCAGCCCAGCCATAAGCCCATCTCAGCATCAGTGGCACAGAAGTAGTTCAGAGTGGACAGCATTACCTACTATTAATATATAGGCAGTTACAAGACCGAATTACTTGAAACCTCATGGTCACCAAGCAAATCTCGACTGAAGGATAGTCTGAATACTGGTATCTGAAAATCAGGATCAGTAAATCCAGAGGTTCCTTTTGCAAGACTATTACAATCTCCAAAACAACTACATGATCTTAAGGGCCTTTCCAACCCTAACGATTTTATGATTCTATAAAGTGAAAACATATTCAGATGCCAAACACACTGACATGTTTAGAGAAGAACAAAAGCACTTAAACCAAACCTTTTTTGAAGAAGAAAACCAATATGCATCACCTGCAAGTCACTTGGCCCAGAACTGCAGCTGCTTCACAGTAGCAGTAGATTTCACACTTTTTAACTGCAGATTATGCTAAGGGTCCAATCATACTCCTAGGATTGCTCATGTCTCCCAGGCATCACAGCACAGAGGTTAGGACTGTGTTTGCAAACTAGTAGTATCAGTTTAGGAAGCACAGCAATCATCTGCTGATCTCAGGATATCTGGGGTAGGGTACATCCCCCCCTCTGCCCCCAGCAAACCTCATTATGTGAAATAAACTCAGAAAATCAACATTGGGACTTACTTAAAGCTTTTTCTAAAGAGCAGATCCTTTTTCTTTACACTCAGCTCCACAAAGTAAAGACGTATACCCTTAGTCAACTAAACCCTTACATCTTAGCCAGCTAAAAGCAAAATAAAGACCTGGATTAGCACACCCATTGCTCTCAAACGTGTGCCATCCCCTTGGTTTGGTACTGTCCCTTGCAGGCAGCTTGCCTGGTTTGGGTTTTATGAACAACCTTGTTAAGAGCTAACATTGCCATCGTGTGGCAACCTTCAGAAACAAAACTGAACTAAGTGTATCTCCATAGCTTTAAAAAGAGGACAGAGCAGCACAGATTGCACAACACTCGTAGACTGAAAGAAAGGCGGGCTACCACCGATAGAGCTGCAGGTTTCATGAGTTGCTAAGAGGAGTACCAGATGCTGCTCACATGGAATATGCTGACAGAAAGACACAGCACAAGTACCAAAGACCAGTATATATCCTACTGTCATGCCTTCTTCCCTTTCCTCCAAACTGTAAAAGACCAGTATTTTCACAGCACTTGACAGCAGACAAGTTTTCTTCCAAGGCACATAACACTTGCTCTCCCTAACAGGGCCATCAATTTTAATGCTGCCCTTCCACAGTACACCCACTTCCACAGTGCAGTGTTACAGCAGACACAACCTGCATCTATCTTTTGTACTATTATAAGGTTCCTGTTGAGGAACTGCCAGGCAGCATTACAGATTACAGCACACA
Source organism: Loriculus beryllinus (assembly GCA_039877255.1). Classification (NCBI taxonomy): domain Eukaryota; kingdom Metazoa; phylum Chordata; class Aves; order Psittaciformes; family Psittacidae; genus Loriculus; species Loriculus beryllinus. Next base: position 36,707 of record JBCJKH010047122.1, read on the forward strand.
CAGTATCATGGAAATGGTTTGGATAACTCAGTGGCTGCCAAGCTGTACTAGTGGGAATGAAAACAGGATAAATTGTTGCAGTCACAGCCAGTTACCCTTTGGAAGCAAGTACCTTTAAAAAACTAGCAAGTAATGTAGAAACAGCACTTGTGAGCTCATTATAACTGAAGGCACAGTTTCTCTACAGGCACTTTTACCAATCTTCCCCCATCTTATGTAACAGTAGTGCATAAAAAAAATCCCAAACAACTCTAAAGTGCAAACCTTTCACCTTAAAGGACCTCCAGGTTGATACACTTTTCAAGTTCCTCTCCAGTTAAGAGTTTCAGAGTATGTGGATTTAATAACTTTAAAATCCAATTTAAAATTAGGATCCCCAGATGCCTGAACATGGGGTTTAATCTCAGTTTGCATAATTTAATTTTTTTCCTTAGTTGTTCTATCCATTTATATCAACCATGTTCATACCAACTCAATTTCCAAGGGCATACAAATAGCTCAAGACAACATTTTATGGTTTTAAGTGTCTCAGCATGCAGACGGCCAATACTGGCTGAAATAACCAGCACTAGCAATGTAACTACTTAAAAGCACTTGATTATCAGTATATATTATGTATTTGTTTTAAAAATGTATATGTATTTGTTTTAAAAATGTATATTCTCCCTCCTCCATTTTTTATCTGAATATAAAAGTAATCTGCTTTTCAATTACCAGAGATCTCAAGACTTCCACTACCTCTTCACTCAAAATGAAGAACACACAACCCCTGGCAACAAACTGCACAGGAGAAAACACAGGAAAAGATGGATTATGACATTAAGATATAGAAACATTTTATAGTGTAAAGCACTTCAGTGCTTCAAATGGATTGAGTAATTTTTAGTTCATTTTTACTTAATTTTGACCAAAAAGCAGGAATTATATGCTGCCCAACTGTAATTGGACTCAGGTCTTGACATAAACTCTTTATCTTTCAACCATTCTAAGAAACAAGCATGCTTAAACACAAGGCACCAATTCCCATCTTGTTAATAATTATTAACTATAACTACTAATTATTGTAGCTGTACTTACAGAACTACTGTGGTGTTAAGACATCTGATGCAAGTATTCCAGGTCAGTACTCGAACAGTGGTGGAAGGCTTGGTTTTTTTTAAACATAGGAGTCATTTAAAGCATTTGAACAGCAACATGTCAGTATTTCAAACACTGACATACTTTGACTCTAACCAGAACACATACTTTCAGTTTATGGCTTATACAGAAAAAACGAGGGCAGCCCACCTTTCATACTCAAGGCTGTGCAAGTAAACCTGTACATTCCCAACTATTTCAATAACAGGCTGCTTTAAAATGTCAGGATCTGGACAACTAACTTGGTATGCAAACAGTTCAACTGGCACTAGGTATAGAGCACTCAGCACAGTCTGAATGGTCAGTGTCACAGAATGTGACAAACATTTCTGCACACTCCTGGAAACCACTAGAACCCAACACTGGGACATTATCAATAAAGGAGACAGACAACAGTTCTTGGTTAGATGCAAAAGTGAACTTATTAAAATTTAAAAACAGATGTTAAACCATTTGTTAACTTTAAAGAATCAGAAGACACGAAGTCATACACAACCAGAAGTTCATTTTATTTCTGTGCCTTCTGCGCTTTCTCCTGCTTCTGTGCCTTCTGTGGCTTTGGCGCCTTTTCTGCCTTTGATGCCTTCTCTGGCTTTGATGCCTTCTCTGGCTTCTTGCCCTTTTGAGAAGCCAACTTCTGGAGCTTCTTCATTTCATGCTTGATGATCCTGTTTCTCTGTAAAAAAAGAAAATGTCCACCATCCATCAGAATGAAAATAGCAACAACTCAAATATGCTTTAATTTAAATCCTTTGCTTTCAGATTCTGTCCGTTTTTATAATCACCCTCTGTTAACCAATTTTATTTATATTCTGTAGTCACAAAATTTACCATCTGTTACATCTAAAATGTCAAATTCCATCTAAAACTGTTCAGATAAATGGTTAACATCATTCTGGCTGGTAACTTGGGCATCCCAGTATTTTATGTGTATAGAATTAAATACTATCAATAACTCATCAAGAGTACCTGACTTCACCAGCAGGTAATTTCTTCCTCAGCTATAACCTGGGGGACTGACACACAGATCACATCGGTTCAAGTGTGATCAAATACTGAAGAGAAGCCCATAGTAGCATGAAAAATTCAACACATTCACATACTGTGCCACTCCACAACCCAAACCAGCTACAACAGTAAGGCTCCCAACACTTGTATTTGATTCTATATAGTGAAAGCTACAAGCAATAAAAAAGCAACACTCCAACACTTACCATTTTCTTTGCTTTCATAACCTTGTAGCGATCAAAGTCAGTCATTTTGGCTTTCTGTTTGAAAAGAAACAGTCATGAAGCTCTGACATACTCATACGCAAGTACTAAAACTCAGTGTTTCAAAACGTTCCACAAGTAACCCTGGCCATTTTCAATTTGGTTTACCTGCACATCTGGAACTAGTTCACTACATAAGGCCTCTGCTGGGAAGCAATGGTGCAGGAAGAGAGGTGGTTGTAGAAATGACTTAACAAAACTGTATCTACTGCTAAACTACAAAAGGTTGAAGCCAACAGGTATCAACTTTTACACATCTATGCCTCGTTTATCTTTACTCTTAGCCTGCAACTGCAAACACACATTGTTTATTAGATTTAACCTGATTTTAGTAAGTAGAGGCAGCACGATGTGTCTTATGCATCCAGTGAAAGACTGTACCTTCTCTCGGGCTTCGATCTTCTTTGCCCATCTTGTCGCTGCCCACTTTTCATTTATATTCTCCTTCTCCCAGGCACGTCGCACACACTTCTGATGAGCACTGCATTACAACAGCCACAAAACTGTATTCAAAGGCTTAAGAAGAAAGGTTCTCTCTGATGCTAGCCCATCAAATTCCACGCAACATCACCCTTCTCTATTACTTCAGACACTTTAAGTCAATGCCACATACATCTCTGTGGCCTAATGAACGTTTTGGTGTGCAAATGCTTTGCTAGGGCTCACAGATGAGCGATTCTAAAAGGCATACTGAGGTACTATTCCTAGGCAAGCAATCCTTGATTTTAAAGAACTTTATACAATAACTAAGCTAAAAAGAACTCTTGCAATTCCAGTGCTGTTCTGTACACAGGGAGTACATTTAATGTCTAAAGGTGACCCAAACAGTAGCAAAAGCAAAGATGCACACAGTATCTACTGCAACTGCTTTCCCCCACACCACCCACCCCACAACTACCTGCAAGTTCCCTAGGCCAGCGCGCTGTTTCCTCTGCTCCTGCACAGCAGCTACCAGGCAATATTGGCAATGCAAAATTAAATCCATTCACCTATAACAATACAGCCTGTCAAGTGTGTACTGCACACACATTAATCCATTGACTTCATGTTGTATGAACCTTCTAGATTTAGCAAGCATCAGATCAAATAACTGAGCCATCAAATGACAGCACAGTTTGTTATAGAGGTCAGAAACCACCAACACCTCACCTGTGTGGGAACTTGAGAACAAAGTCAGTCAGCTGCATGCACTTGAAGGGCATAGCCTGCCTCCTGACACCACTGCAGGGGCCATCAACCAGTGCCTGAAAAAGGAAAACACATGCGTGGGCACGCTGGACCAGCGCTTTCCCCTCATGCTTGATTTAGACAGCAACTTCCTAATACTTTATGAATAGCACCTTGACAACAATGGTCCAAAATTACAATAAATGTCAAGCAGACAAAACTCGAGTTTAGTCTTATATACACAACCCAAGCTTTACAAAAATAGTTTTAAAGGCCTAATCTTTGCTTTTGGGGAAAAAAAACCCACAACAAACTGGACATAAAAAGAAAAGCCCACGTGGAACTAAAATTACGTATTTCACCTTTCTTTTCCCTTTTTCTTTGAACATTAAGCAAGGAGAGTCCCCCAGCCCAAACGTTTGCTTTAAACATACATCAATGCCATTCCATTCATAAGTTTCAGACTCCAACTGACATCACTTGTCAGCTTCTACTCCTAGGAAACATAGCAGAGAAGGGAATGTCTCACCTACCAGTGATAAAAGCTTGCTACTGGAAGTTTCAAACAGAAAATGACTATTAAATTCCACATTTTGCCAATTGCTTATTTCTTTCAAAAACGTATTTACAAACTGCCTTAGTGTACGAGCTTCTATTAAGCCAGAAAGAAGAAAATGCAGATAGAACACTCACGGCTTACCCTGTTTTGGTCAATAACATCCACAATGGCCACCAGCTTGCCAGCATGAGGCCCGAAGGAAATGAAGGCAACTCTGCCAATCTCGACGAAGCGTTTGAACACCTGGGAGCAACGAGAACTGACAGGAGTTAGGCAAAAACACACACGAGTCCCTCACAGAATTTAAAGCAGCCTCCCAACCTTTCCAACGCGGCCCCGCCCGACCCGAACCCACACGCGGGGCCCCGTCCCATCAAGCGTGGGGCGGCCACGGCCTTCCCCTCACGGAGGGGTGAGTGCGGGAGCCCGGCCGCTCAGCCCGGCGCAGGGAGACCCATGAGGAGCGGGAAGGCACCGGAGGGAGAGGGGAAAGGACGGGAGGAGCCCGCCCGGGCCGCGGAGGCCCGCACCGGCCGCACGTACCATGATGGCCGCCCGCGAGCAGAAAGGGAGGAGCTGCCTCTGCAGCGCCCGGAAACCCACACGGAGCCGCGACTGCGCATGCGTCCGAGCAGAAGCGTGCGGGCCTGCGTACGTACGTACGTACGTGCGTGCGTACCGGGGGTGGGAGGGGAAGGGTAGCTGCCATCTTGCCGGGTCCGTGTGTGTTGCGGGCGGAGGGCGGTGTCGGTCCGTGGGTGCGTGTGGCTGCGGGCCTGCCCCGCTCTCCCAGGCAGGGAGCTGCGGTTCCCCCCCCAGCCTCCAGGGCAGCGAGCGCCGAGGCCGGCCGCTTGGCTCCTGCTCACCGTCAGAGAGCGGCGCGGTGTCGTGGAGGAGGGCAGAGGCCTGTTTGTGAGCTGGTGTGTGTGAGCTCGGGTAGAGAACACACGTGGCGCGACGGGGGCTGCTGCGGGTGTCCCGGTGTTGGGGTGGTGTAATGAGGGTGATACAGGGGTAACCAGTGTACGGGGGGTGGTACAGAGCGGTTGTACAACGCGGTTTGCTTAAACAAAGCTACTGTCTGTTGTAAATACCTGTCATGCCTGCTATTGATGAGGGGAGAAGCAGACACCTGAGGGCATGTGTGAAGACTAAAAGGTGAAGAGGAAGACTCCTATTGTCTACTATTGATGAAGGGAGAAGCAAACCCTGGTCCTGT
>JBCJKH010047124.1:6015-18572 GCA_039877255.1 Loriculus beryllinus
GGAGCAGCTTGCTCCAAGCCCCTGTGTCCAACCTGGCCTTGAGCACTGCCAGGGATGGGGCAGCCACAGCTTCTCTGCGCACCCTGTGCCAGCGCCTCAGCACCCTCACAGGGAAGAACTTCTGCCTAAGAGCTCATCTCAATCTCCCCTGCCTCTGAATGTGGCTTGAGGCCCACATGTGATAACTGCAGCAAAGGAAAGTATGAGTCTGTGTCTGTGTTGAAGGCAAACGTCCCCTGGCTTTCATTAGATGCAGTGCCTAGCCCTGGATCCACAGCGAAGTCGTATCCCAGCTTTCTCCCTACCTGGTTCAGGGCAATGTGCATCTGGTCGATGAGGTACACGTAGAGCTCACTGAGGAATGCCTGGAATTGCTCCTGGCTCTCAAATGCTGTGGTCTTCAGGTATTTCTCCCTCACAATCTTCACTACAGCATACTGTGGAGACATGAGACTCTTGGGCAAGACAGGTCCCCCTGTGCTCCCCTCCACCTCTGTGATCATGCAGAGCCACAACACACTGGTTGTGCCTGAAGCTCCAGCTTAGTTCTGAGGAAGAATTCCAGCCCAGAACTGATGAAAGCAAGCAGGGGTGAGCTCCTTTCGCACCTCCTACCCCTGGCTCTCCCTGACACACTGGTGCCGCTTTAGGAACAACATGTGGGAAGACTCATCCCCCTGGCACCCAGAAGGGGTCCCCAGGCAGAGCATGGCCAAAGCTGACCAGCTGAGATGGGGGAACTCCTTTTTTCCGCCAGGGCAGACTGTGAGTGTGTAGGGTTTGCCTTCTTAGTCTATTAGCACGGGGCAAATGGATATGACCAGCTTTGGAGTCTTCCACCATTGACAGGAATGATTCTTCTGGTGTGTGATCAAAGCAGCTTTGCTTGCTCCATTAGAAGGAGAACCTATCCCCCCCACCATGCTGAGCCTCAGCTTGCAGGGTGGATTCTGGAACCACACATCATGGAGTAGCAGTTCCTCACTGAGAAATTGCCAGGAGAAAACAAGTAGGGAAGTAAAAAGCACAAATGGACTCTTTACCTTTAGCTGTTCCTTAAAAGCAAAATATTTGCCAGAGCTGTTCAGCTCAAAGTAGAGCTGACGCTTCTGTTCCTCCAGGGTTTGGTGGTCTGTCGTTCCCTGGTCAGGCAGCTGCTTCCCAAAGAGCTTATGGCATTCATTTAGGATGGCAGCAGCAATGCTCGTGACGCGGTGGTGATAATCTTCCACAGCCTAGGAACAAATAAAGAAATAATCAGCCTTCACGAGGCACTCATGCCATCAACCTTGAAATGGATTTGATTTCACCTCCCACGAACTCCACCTGAGGCAAGTCCCAGTTAGTCTGTCACTCATCCCTTCCTCTCCATGCCAGAGGGTTGTGAATACATCTACATGTAAATACAAAAGAGCTCCTTCATAATGAGATATTGCTTCTGCTATACTTTTCCATCAGAACCCAGGATTTCAGTCATTGGTGTCTCTTCTATAGCAGTAAAATTGGCTGTAAAAAAAAAAACATTTGCTGGAAGACTTTTAAACCCATGGGCAGTCCTCTTCAGCAGTGTTTAATCTCCATATTCTTGGTGGCAGAAGCTTCCATGTGCTGTGACAATCAAAATATAGCACTGGAAGCACTCCAGACAGTCCAGCACAAATCAGTTCTGCAGCAGCACTGGGGTCAGTCACTGCAGTGCTGCTCCTTCCTCGCTGTGCATTGAATTCACCATTGTCCAGGGGCCACCTGGGGACATTCTCCTTTGATGGCAGCTCTGTGCGCACAGATGAGCCAGCTCTGTCAGACCATTTCCTGAGGATGTGTCACACACACAAATGTCCTCAGATATTCTGGGTGACCTGAGAGTGCTCAGGGCTGATTCTGCTCATGTTTGTCTGGGTCTGAGGAAACACATGAGCTAACCTGAGACAAGAAACTGCTGGGACTGCCTGGGGTAAATCTAAGGTTTACCTCCTGAAAGGAAGTTGCAGTGAGGTGGCGGTTGGTCTCCTCTTCCAAGTAACAAGGGGTAGGACAAGAGGAAATGGCCTCAAGCTGTGCCGGGGAGGTTTAGACTGGATATTAGGAGCAATTCCTTCCCTAAAGGGTGCTCAGGCATTGGAACAGGCTGCCCAGGGCAGTGGTGGAGTTGCCATCCCTGGAAGTGTTCACAAACCGTGTAGACGAGGCCCTCAGTGCCATGGGTTAGTGGTGGCCTTGGCAGTGCTGGGGAATGGTTGGTCTTGATGATCTTAAAGGTCTTTTCCAACCTGCTTGATTCTATGATTCTAAGGTTCCAGTAGCCTCTTTCTCCAGCATTCTGTTTCCTTCCAAACACCCCCACTGCTGCCTTCCCTGCTCTTGCTACATCTCTCCACTTTGTATGGGTCGCGAACATGAATGATGTAGCCCAGGAATGTTTTCCTAAGGCATACTACTGCTAGGATAACACATCCAGAAGTTTCCTTTCTGTTTATTTTCTCTTCAAACCTCATATACATATTGCTGTGGAGCTAAGACTGAGAATGAAGGTTCTGTGTGAGAGGTATGAGGGCAAGAAGAAGTGGCAGAGGCAAGGCCACAGGCTCCTGCACGTACCTTCTGGGCTCCTGAAGTCTGGGGAGGCAGTGGAGGACGAGGAGGAATCATTTGCTTGACCCTGTCAGCGAGAGGACAAAGAGATCAGCCTGTAGAACATTCTCACTTGAAAGCCCAGGCCACTACTCCAGCAGTTCTCAGCACATCATGGTGTGGTTATGGCAGGCATTGACCCCTTGGCACTATCCCAACCCTGGCTGTACCACTACTAGAGTTACATCGACCTTTCAAATACTCATTAAAATCCCATAGCAATTACCAGAACTTTCACTGAGAACTTATTAAAACCACTGGTGTCAAAACAGTGTTAATTCATTGAGATTGTAATCAAGATTTCCTGCTTGCTGATAGCCAAAACACCTTCAGTCTTTAGGACACAATCCAGCCCACCAAGCAAAGGTGTGATGGCTCCTGCCCAGCTAGCAAAGCAAATTGCAAGAGGCTGACAGACTATTTTGAGTGGAGCCCAAGAAAGAGAGCCATGCTTTTCTACTAAGGCATGTATTTAAATGCCCTTCCCAAAAAAGATCTGCTGATCTCCTCTTCAAGGACATATGTATGTGGCATCAGCTGGAGCTCCCCAAGATTCAGAGCCCTTCCTACCACTCAGGAGGGTGGATTTTTCATGGCAGGTCAACGTGGAGGAATTACACTGAATTCAAGCAAGTTCCAGTTGGGTAGAAATGGTATAAAAAGGGTCAGGAGAAGGTTCTACAGTGGTTCACCTTCTTCAACCTGTTCTTCCTAGGAGAGAGCAGGCAGCACAAAAGATAGCACACACACTTTCTCTGCAAGGAATGGCTGCTGCTTTTTGTTTGAGAGAGACATACCGCCTGCACTTGTCATACTTCATTCATTTGCTGCATTTTCTCTGTTTTAGTCAATAAAATGATACATGCTAGACCTTTCCTAGACTGAAACACAGCAGGGCTACCACTGGAGAGGAAGAAACTGCCTCAAATCAGACAGGTTTGAATCAAAGCAGCAGAGATGAGAACAGCTCTGCAGTGGTTCAGCTTGAAAACTAACAGAAGAGCTGCAGAATGGGTAGAAGACTGGGGGAGAAAACACTCCTGTAAAGGTAAAAACCAAAAGATAGAATGCTATGGGGTAGTTAGAGCAGTGCTACTCAGGGGAGTCCACACTGGTGGCCAGTCCTGACCAAGCAGCACATGCAAGAGGCAAGCACACAGGGATAAGTGGGAAACAAAGCCCTGAAGGAAACACAGGCACTGTTGTGCTTCTCTGGTGTCTCTCCTTTTGAGAGGAATAGCAAGGAGATGCCAGCTGGAGTGAACATAAGTGTTTTCCCAACACACCAGATACCACCCCTTAAGGAGTCTGGCCAAATCCTCCCCCCCCCTGATTCCAGTGGGCTTTGGCTCAGGCCCTCGCATGGTCTGTATGGAGCTCTCCTAGGAGGAGCTTGTTGTGCAGCCCTCTTTCTATCCTGCAGAAGGGAGCCGTCAGCCCCAGCATCACAGCAGGGCTTTACGCACTGTTTGGTGAGCTCCTCTTTCAGTCTTCTTGGTACCAAGGCCTTGGACAGCTTTATCTCCATCACCAGGAATGTTCCTGCTTCAACGTATTGCTATAAAGATAAATATTGCTGTCTCAGTGTCGTGCTGTCTAGAGCCATTACAGTATGATGGAAGACTGAGCATATAGCTACAGATCTTCAGCAAATCCCCTTCAAGCTGCAGAGATACAGCTTGTTTTGTAACCTCACAATGATTGATTGCAGCAAAATTTAGCTCAAGAAACCAGTCTAGGAAAAATGAGGAGGCCCAGATAATCAATCTGCTTGCAGAATGAAGCTGCATTCTCAGTGTTCTGAGGAATAAGCCAAAATTTGAAGGAACCCTTTTAAATTAAGAGAGACCTTCTAGCCCAGTGCTAGACTGCCCTCCAGCTGGACGTCACTGGGAGGACTACAGGACAGCACTGACGTGAAACATCCCTGGTCCAGCTCACTCTTGAAGAGTTTAACGGCATGCAAGGTGTGGGACACCAGTGTGGTGATGGTCTGGCAAGTCTTTCCTTCTCTTTGCAGGTACATAATTACCTGTCCTTCAAGGTTGAGATGCACGGCGTTTTCCGCTTCTCCAGTGCCATTTGGCAACTGGAATTTGGGCGTGTGGGACATCTGTTGAAGAAAAGATGTGTCTTGTTTGAGGTGTAATAAGCCTCACACTTTCACATGTCCAGGGTGTGAGTTGGACATTTCAGGCAGCAGGTACTGATAAAACTATCTCCCAAAGATAATCTCTCAGTTGGCTGAGGCACCCCAGCATCAGTCCCTGGTTCCTCCAGCTACCTCTGCTGGAGAAATGGAGCAACCGTCTTGCAATGTGCCTCTCTAGACCTTACCTTCTTGTTGGTGCTTTCCTCTTTGTCTTCCTTCTCAGTCTTGTTGGGAGCAGCTCGGTTAGGGGGAACACCGACTCCTAAGGTCCCTGAGCCCATCCGAGTCACACTGAGCTGCCTCCTAAGATGCTGGAAAACGCTGTGCTGGCTTTTGGTCTGCAAAAACAGAAGGAACAGAGAGATTCAAGGACCAAGCTAGGGCTTCCCCACCCCTTTGCCTTAACCTCTCACATCACTAAACACATTGTCAGTGTCCTAAACGCATTAAGAAGCTACACAAGTTCATCCTCCCCTCCTAGTTTAGCTGTGGTGCTCAGGGCCAGCTCTGATACCATATAGCTGTGAAACCTCAGGTCAGACTATGAAATGAGCTGCCTGAGAACATCTCTGTAGGTGCTCTCTGTCTTCTCTCGAGAGCTGCATTTCCACTGAGCACAGGCACTTGATTCTTGCTTGAGCTATGTGTTAGGCTGGAACCGAGCCCTGGGCTGCCCTGATCCTGATCTGCTGGCCTGAATTCCTCGCTTGAACCTGGACCTGCCTCACAGCTATGGACCTGCCTGATGGTGTAGACTGTTGGATGAATGTGACTACACTTCCCATGTCTGCTCTGTAACTTTTTGGGTGCCCCAACCTGCCTTGCATCAACTCTCAGCTCCTACCTCACCTTCTGGCATGTCAAGGAGCGGGTTTGGAGGATTGCTTACACACTGTTTGACCACAGACAGGCTGCTCCCTCCCAGCCATCACTGTTATGGGAACTGGGCTAGGAAGAACTTCCTGGGAAGAAGATGGAGCAGCTGTACTGAGACCGCCTAGACTCAAGGAGCAACCCAAAGCATCCACAAAACCAGAGGATGAGAGTGACAGAGTGTCACTTCACTGTGACAGGTAAATGCGCCAGGACAAGTAGAACAACACAGCCACAAGGCCATTTTTCACATGGATGAAGCAGAAGCCAGCAGAGAGCTGTGTGCTAAGCTCTGCTTTGCCACAGCCAGCAATGGAGGCAGGGAGAAGGGCTGTAATTCACCCAGCTCCTGTGGCCTGGACAGCAGCACTCCAGGGAATGTGGGCAGAAAAACCAGGTCTGTGCATCTGCTCTCCTGAACCAAGCTCAGGACTGTTCTGGGAGTGCTGGGGGAGAACGGAGATGCAGCTGTCACTCTTCATAACAGAGGTGGGAGAAAGGCAAAGACAAATAAACCTCCATGAGCTATAGCTGAAAGAGCTCCAGTGACAGCTTTTTTTGGCTGTTGCCTGGGGTAACGCCATCCTTTTAGAGCCACTGTTTGTTTTTCCCAGCAGCACAGTTCATTTGCCCATGCTCTAGACTGGGGAGAGAGAAGCATTCTTACAGCTCTTCCTGCTCAGCTGCTGGCAGAGAAAGGAGTGGAGTGAGATTCAGAGCCTCTCCCAGCCCCCAGACCTGCTCATGCATGCTGCAATGAAGTTTCAGAGTCAGACTCTGAGTACCACACTGCCCATGTGCATGCTCCCAAACACCACACTGCCTGTGCTGCCTGCTCCCAACCCCACCATGGGCAAACCCAGCTGCAGAGCTAGGGCTGAACCTGGCTCTCTGGTCTCCTCTCACCTTCTCAAACACTTCGCTGTCTTGGTAGGCACAGACACGAAAAGCACCTCTGATCTGCTTCACACCAGGGCAGAGCAAAGGCATCATGTTGACATATGCCACACCATGGAAGGAAATCTGCTTTTCCTCATCTCCCTGGAAACACAGAGCAAGGGACTGAGACACTGAATGACTGTGATTTTCTGTAAGGAAACAAAGCCACCAATCCCATTAAGAAGAGGCCACAGAGCAAACTGCTGCACTGATGAGGCAGTGGCTCTCTGTCGTTGGCCCACAGCCAAGACGACCTGGCCAAATACACTGGAGTCATTCAATATGTAGAATATCAATTCAATCCCAGTGCGTGCAGGGCAGCTTTCCCCTCTCATGCCATTCCTCAGGATGGTCTTTTTGAGATGCAGCTGTAAGATTATCAACTCTGTGGTTAGAAACCCAAGTAACCCTATCAGAGGTGTGTATCCCTGATAGGAATCAGGCAGCTAAGGAGGTCTGAGTGTCTGGAGTAGCAGCAGACTGGTGAGGGTGAGGGACAAGGGTCTCCATCCCAGCACCAGTGAGTGCTGAAAGGGATTTAGACAAACTTAAATGACTTTGCCTTGGAACAGCTTAGGACCCCTCACACAACCAGCTGCCACAAACAGAACCGTTAGCTGAAAGGCTGTTTCTTTGTTAAACCAAACCAGGTTTTGTGCAAAAGCATCATTTATTTACACCCAAGAGAGCAGGCATGAATTTCTTCAAGATGTTCCAACCCCATCAGCTCCAGTGAATTACCTTAGTTCCCAGAAAGCTCCCTCTCCCTGACCCCTTCCCACTGGGCTGCCACAGACCATCAGCCAGAGCGCTGTATGCTATAATGAAAAAATATGATGCTTTGTCTATTTAACAGCTCTGTAAGGCTGATTAATCCCTTCACAAAGCCTGTAGCTCTCTGACTTTCTTTGCCTGGTTCAAGGCTGGGTTTGGTATTACAAAGGCATTGAAAGGAAAATGCTCAATAGCACAATGCTGCTCCACAAGCCAGAACAACACATCCCTTTCCGCTTTACCTTGTCAGCTTTGCTGGTTTTCCCTTTGCTGGGTAAGGCCGCAGATACCCTGCAGACCTCCACGGGCCAGTACTGGCACTCTGCAATGCGCTTCTGCAGACTGAACACAAAGAAGGGCACTGAGAAGAGGCAGAAACCAAGCTGGAGAGCCACACCACCCTCCTTTCTGCCCCAAAACATCCCCCATCGGGTTTGCTCCCACCCGCTCCCATGGGACACAGCAAACACCCTCCGGCCACTGGAACATATGTGCTTTGGGGCAAGGTCAGGACATTTTCTTCTCCATCCACCACTGTGTGCATTTATGGCACAAGCAGCTATAAAGCAATCATAAGATTAACAGGCTGGGTTTCTTCTCTCCTCTGGCTACTTCAGAAATTAAATGAATTTGAAAGAACATGATGAACTTTGGTATAAATCCTGAATTGCTCAGAGCAAGCAGACCCTGAGCTCCCATACAATGTGCTTGGTAACTCTAAAATCAGCAGGCAGGCTGATGAAAGTGTAGGGGGAAAAGAATTAAATAGCAAACCAGATAGAAGAGAATATTTCCACACGAGGACTAATTCGGCTGTGAAACTCAGCCAAGCTGAGGCCAAGAACGAAGCAGGATTCAAAGAGAAATGGAATGCTCATCTTGATGTTGAGCATGTCTAGAGCTTTAGAAGTAACATTTAGCCAATAAAAATGCACATGAAGAGTGCCTACACGGAGTGAAAGGATTTTAATGTACTGGGAATTCAGCAAAACTTAATTAGCAGCTCAGAGGAGAACTGTGTGGGCCACTTTCCTCCATAACTCTGCTGTCCTTTCTTTCAAGCAGAGGGAGCAGTCACCACCTCCAGCTGCTGGCAGCATGAGCGGGAGACAGCAGCTACTGGCAGTTCATCTTCTCCCACTGTAGAACTGAATTGCTCCAGCAGTTCAAGGCATATACCTGTTCCCTTGCTTGTGTGAACACCTCTGGCCAGCTGTGAGCCACAGGAGCCACGGGAAGTGAGGCAGAGCCATGCTTTGATCATGTAAGAGGTGGAAGAGCACCTGCATGTTGCTGTTCTCTGCCTTAGGTTACCCAACTGTGCATTCTGGGGTGGTTTATCCCTACTGCTCCATGCTGGAAGGGAAGCTCTCAGGTTCCTTACGTGACTACTGCAGCAGGATCCAGGTAACAACGACTTTCCATGTCCCACACAACTCTCTTCATGCTTTCTGCTTGGATCCTAAATTCCATGTCCTGTGAGAAACAGTACACGGTCAAAGCCAGGACAGCAATCTACATCATTCCCAAAATGTTCCCTGGGAGAGAACGGAAGCCAGACAGAGGAGTCCAAGTCACCATCACCGTAGCAGATTAAGTGAGCAGCCCTTCCTGCAAACACCAGAGCCCATTCATATTAGGAGCCTGGCTCACAAGGAAATGACACAACTCTCAGCCCAGCAGCTGAAGGCTGGGTGGCTTTCTGGGCACCAGACCTGCCCCATGGTCCCTCAAAACTCTCCCCTGCTGTCCTAAGGGACCCATCTGTGTGTCTGCACACTGTGCAGAGCACTGACTGCCTGCTTCCTCCCGTAACAAGTCTCTGCAAGTCTTCCTCAGCCATTTCAGTGAGACCTGCTGGTTCTCTCCCAGCCATGACACTGCCAGTCCTTCCTCACCTCTCCTTTTTTGAGCTCTCCATCCTCATCCTCATAGGGACCACCAACAATGAAGGAGTTTGGTATGCTCAGAGCGCCAGGGGCCATGATGTTAGCAAGGGGCCACTTTTTGGGCCGGGGTAATGGCTCTTTCTCACCAGCAAGCTTCAGGATGCCATTCTTGAAGAGCAAGGGGAGTTCTTTCTAGAGAAACATGAGAATGAATGGACTTATTTGTCCAACATGAGAAGGAGCAAGTGCCAGCTGCACTAAGCTGGGTCTAACAAGGCAAAGCAGCAGTGCAGGGGCCTGGCTTGGAAAGCCCTCTCCACCACACACAAAGAATGGAGAAAAAACAAACAAACAGCCACATGGAAAAGAACCTCCCATTTCAATCCAAATCTTGCTGAGCAGACCTTGTTTGGCGTTTAAGAGACACACCACATCACAGAGACCCCAAGCACCCATAGCAAAGGCTGCTGTTGCACAAGCACATGAGCTATACACCCCATGGCCTTGTTCTATGTTGCATAGTGTGGGAGAACACTCCACTTTGAAGCAGCCAAAATCCCTTTCACTGTGCCAGGACTGTTCCTCACCTCCCCAGCTGCTGGTATTTGCAAGCAAGCCATGTAGTTTTGCAGGGGTCCTGTGGCAGCAAACGCTTCAGGGACAGAATAAGCTGCCTCCAGTGTGACGCTCAGAAAGTTACCCTTTGAAAGCTGTGTGGCAGAAAGCAAAGGCTGTTTGGTGCTCACTGTCACTTCAAGGCCACCCTAGGAAACAAGGATAAAGTAGAACCAGTAACTTGACAATTATAACACTCCTGCTTTTGAGGGAGAAGCCAGCAGAAACCCAAGGCCAGAATGCATAATGCCTTCTCTTCCTCACCTTGAATATGAAAGAAAACAGACCAGCTTAGGAAGGGAATTTCACGATGGGTTTGCCTGAATTGTGGTGATTTGTCTGTTTAAATTGAAGCCTGCTCGAGGCAGGGCACATGCTCCACAGGTTTCATAAAATGAGCAAGGGAGAAAGAGTCAGGGTCTCATAAAATGAGCCACAGCAAAAGAACATCACTTTTCACCCAGTGATTCAGAGCATGCTGAGCAAGGGCCACAATTTGACACTGGCCTATCTCAGTCTTAATTACCTGTTCCAACCCAATAGATGGTGTGCAGCGAAACCCAGCTCTCCTCCCTAATGAGAGCTCCTCTCATACATACTGTGTAACACTTCTGCGATACAGAGAAGTTAGTGCCATCCCCTCCCCTTCAATTTGCTGGTGGTACTAACTGCAGGCAGGCTCAAAGCAAAATGAAACATATTTTCTCCGTCTCATGCTTTATTCACCAGGTACTTTTCAATCACCTGAGTGAAAAAGGACCTTGCGGGGAAGGCAGTCAGAGCTGGTATGATAACGCTCTGAGATATTTTATCCACAGAGAGGAAGAGTAATCAAGCCAGGCAGCTAATCCTGTTGTTCTCTTTCTGGGTTTTCAGCACTGGGCTTTCCATCCTGAATATTTTTTTACAGGGTGATTTGGTGGCTGCACACATTAACATTTCCTAGCATGACTTCACCTGTCATAGGCAACAAGGGACAGACGTCAAGAGGGGAAGGAAAGGCCTCCAAGCTGGTAACATAGAGTTTGTAACATCCGTGATGAGCCAGGTGGCTGAGTCATGCTCATCTTCCCATTAAAAAGCAGCAGAGACCTGAAGGGGCAAAGAAACAGTTCCAGATTCCACATACCTTGGCCTCTGGGTGAAGGCTCTCTGATGGAGAGGTAGGCACTGCATGTAAAGGAGCTGTGACCTGAAATGAACATTGTCCTGGAAAGAAACAGAAGAGAGCACAGAGTGAGATCCTCTGTAGGGAAATCATGGCCTACTGATGCCACCCATTCTTCCCCAATGCTATGCAGAGCATTTTGTA
Organism: Loriculus beryllinus; assembly: GCA_039877255.1. Lineage (NCBI taxonomy): Eukaryota > Metazoa > Chordata > Aves > Psittaciformes > Psittacidae > Loriculus > Loriculus beryllinus. The sequence continues at coordinate 17,201 of JBCJKH010047124.1, forward strand.
AAAAGGAAAGAAGTGCTTAGGGTGGTGAGGCTCTGGAACAGGCTGCCCAAAGAAGTGGTAAATGCGCCATCCCTGGCAGTGTTCAGGGCCAGGTTGGACAGAGCCTTGGGTGACATGGTCTAGTGTGAGACGTCCCTGCTTACAGCAGGGGGTTGGAACTGGTCTGAAGGTCTTTTCCAACCCTAACTATTCTATGATTCGATTCCTTTGCCAGGGATCCATAAGCAAAGATCCAAAAGTGTCAGGGAGTAAGAAATGGTTACAGAGGCTGTGGAAGTCAGTGTTGTACCTTGCAGCAGAGGTAGAAGGTCCACCACAGCTTGACCAAGAGGTGCAGTCCTATCCTTCTGTTTCTTGTCCTTTTGCAACACTTCTATCACTGTCACTAGAGAGATGAAAAAGAGAGGAGGTGGCAGAGTCTCTCAGACAGCTTCAGACCAGCAGTTCAAGGCCTGCAAAGGGTCTGTTGTCAGCTCTGGCATGTGCTACTCCATCTCCCAAGGCTGACAAGAACAGTGAAGCCAAGGAGCACAGGCCAACATGAAAGGAGACCCTTCCAGCTGGCAGAGATGGGGACAGAAGCTCTAAGACCTTGCCACCACTGCAGTGCTATTCTTAATGTGTGACTCCTGCAGTCAAGAGTCGCAGCAGGCAGAGCAGAGCAGAGCAGAGCACGGCAGGGCAGGGCAGCTGGTGACTACCACCTCCAACCAGGGACATTCAGGTACTTACAGAGCACAGGGGTTTGTGCAATGTCATCCAGGGAGTTGGGCCCATTGGGCTTGCACTCAAAGCTGGTTGTGAAATTGTAGTCTGCTGTCCCGTTTGGCAGGACATTAGTCCTGGAGGACTCTCCCAGGATCACTCCATTGTACTCCACACACACTGAAGTGACTGACACGTCACTTTTGAGAGTTTTCTGTCAAGAAAAGGCACATTACACAGCTGGCTCTGAGGCAACAAGTCTAGGATCAAAGTTGCCTCTGGCAGGTGCCCAGGACAGGGTTCTCCAATGGGATCTTTGTTCCCTACAGGAACGGGGAACAGGAACAGAGCTTGGCCATGCTGAGACCTCAGCCTTCCCTGTCTTTTAGAAGGGAACTTTCCTGCCCCACCATGCTGTGACACCCCGGGGGTTATCAAAATCTGTGGCAGCAGAGAGAGAGAGGTCCAGGCTTCACCGCAGGAGAGGCAGTGAAAGATGCACCTGAAGCAAATCCTAAAATACCCCACTGATAGGAGAAGGGGCAATGGGCTCAAACTTAAACAGGGGAGATTTAGGTTAGATATGAGAACAAATTCTTCCCTGTGAGGGTGCTGAGGCGCTGGCACAGGGTGCCCAGAGAAGCTGTGGCTGCCCCATCCCTGGCAG
>JBCJKH010047126.1:0-35094 GCA_039877255.1 Loriculus beryllinus
AAACACAAACCAGTAACAGCTCCCTGATTCCCAATAACAAGTCAATCCTGCATTTCCTCTTCTGATTACCATGGACTGCCCTAGTCACATTTTGTGTTCTTGCTAGGTATAAATACACTTAAATACACAGAACACTTAAGTCACAGTTCATATCTCTCCTCCTAGTATTCTCCATATATACCACCACAGAGCCTTGAATGGTACTAAATTTGTAAAAATATCAAGACAACAGGTTTTGCAATATTGCTACAGAAATTGCACAAGAAAAAATGTTATTTTCTCATCCCTAAGATAAAATTATATATAGATCTGGACTACTGATCAAAATATATGGGAGGTTGTGCTAATTCACACTTCAAACTCAGAATTAATGGTATATTTAGCTGGGCTTTGAATCTAATAACTTTGGTGACAGCAATTAACAACCTCCCTCAAATGATAACTTTTTTTGATGTTCTCTTACCCAGGAAGGAACAGAAATTTACAAGTCAGTGGTGGAGTATTCTTCACCACAGTTGCTTTGAATAAGGGAAGATTACAAAGAGGACAAACTAAACTGATGAGGCATGCAAACAGAATCCATGACAATGAAAGCACAATATGATGACCTCATGGGAGTACCATTCAACTCTTCTTGAAATAAATGTGAAATAAAAGGACATGTGTGGTATTAAAGAGAGGCACACAGCACCTAAAGGACCAGACAGTAAGTAGACTGTCTAAATTAATCATAGATCTATTAATATCTTATTAAAAATTATTATTTTAATTAAACAAACAAGAAAACCGCATTCCAGGTGTGTAGATGTAAATAGAAAGTTCCTGTGCATTCGTAGCTTTTAGAAATTTGAAGGAAACTAGGGAGGAATGCTCAAAGCTTTTCAGGTATTTAAGAGCAGGTGCCCATACTCTTTTTTTTCAAATCAGTCCAGATTCAGCTAAGTATCAAGCTCATCAGTCAACTGGATTCAACTGAGTTCCTATACATTAATTTAAATTTAGTGGGAATAGAAATGGGAATCTTTCCAACAGGGCAAGACCTATCTTGTAACTCACTGCTCTGAAGGGAAGATAGTTTGCAGCATCTGTGAGGAAACGGAAGTAGGTTTTGCTTTGCCACCCTGACAGATGGTTCCCTCCAGAGGAACCAACAAGCACTTCACTGCAGGGCAGCTGCTGCCAGACCAGCACACTGCTCAAGACCAAAGAAATCAGTAGATGGATAGAACACTAAATCTGTGTTAGGGAGGAGCTTTTTTCCTTAACATCATGATATACAGATATACTTGTAACGAAACAAGCTACTTGGTATTTTGTCCACCCTATTTTTTTTCCCCCGCTTTTAACTAGTATTCAGTCCATACCTTGAGTACTTCAAAGTAGCCAAGTACACTTACAAACCTAGGTGTGGATTTCCTATGCTTTTCATTGCAGCAACTCTTATGTCCTTTAAACATACAGATTTACTTCACAATAGCTATGCAAATAAGATAGTATTCAGGCAAAAATACCAAGAAGCATCCCCTCGTTGCAGATTTCTGACTGTACCACTGCAACTTTAGATTTTGAGAGACACCAAGAACCTCTAAAACACTTAAGAGCCATGGTGGATCTACCAGAGAAGCCAGCTACAAAACTCAGTGGTTGTTAATTGCATGAAGTGTGCTAAGAGGCTGTCACACTACTGAAAATCAGGCAGAAAAAGACCTTACTCCTAAGTTCACCACTAGTTTTGGGTGCCTAATTTGGAGAAACTAAGTCCCACATACTTTGTGTGCTCATGGTTAGTCAAACATGACCAACACTGTCTTTTGCCCAAAATGGCATTTTGCAGCTAACCATACAGAAAAACAGAGGAAGCATTAACCCACAAATTACAGTCAGTGGCAAATGCTACTTCACACATGGGATGACCACTGGAAATCATCGTGTATGTAGCCATAAATCTGTCTGGGATCCTCCAGAGGTGGCACTTACGCCCTAACTATGGAGGCAGATTGTTTGAAGACCGCATGCTCATCTTTGACTGCTAATTCATCCTGCAGATTTCCACTAGGCAAAAGGAGAACGCTTTGTGCAAACCAGCCACAGAAGGTCACCAGTCAAGAAGGCAAATGTTCATTAAATACCAGTGAGACCTCCAGCTGCAAACATGGAAAACTACAGCAGTGAGACACTAGTACTCAGTTTTCAATGTTAAATATGTATATTTCAATACAGAAATATGCATTTGTATCTCTTTTGGGCTGAATCATTATGCTTTCTGTAAAAAAAAAAAAAGGGTTTTTTTTGTATTATTTGCACCCACAGAGAGAGGACACACCACAGACTAAAACTTGTACTTGTTTGTAAATCAAGCATTCAAACCCTAAATAAATGTTCAAATGTTTAAATCTCCCAAGCGCATTTTTGACTTGTACAAATGCTTTGGTATTTCTTCTAATTACACTTGTATATAAATTAAATGAAAAAACTGAGTGGCCTTAAACAAACAATGGTTTGGTAGAGTTCTTCCAGTTTTACTATTTATTATTCCCAAAATAAGAAGACACTCCTGTATGAATTCCCTTTGGGATTTTAGGGGGGCAGAAAAGACATGGAAGAGCAAACCTTTTTTTCCTCTTGCCTTTTTTTGCCCTTTCATCTCTGAAACTTTTTTAAAGAGGAAACGTTGGAAAAGGCATGAAATAAAGGAGCACAATGAAAACAGTGAGATCCTTTACCTGACCTCCTCCAAAGGACCAAAATTACACACTGTAAATACAAAATATTATGGGCCAAACGGTAATCCTATGTGCTTTACAGCATTTGTATTTTAAGCCACTTGACTTCAGTTGAACCATCTTTTATGTACACCAGCTTTAGTTCAGTCTAACATCCTATGTTTTTCTTTCCCTTAGATTAACAAAATTACCTGTTCTTCAAATTAAATCTGGTTTTAATTCTACATAAAGCATTTTGGGATACTTGTCATATGAAAGACATTCTATAACACAGAGGTATATTGTTTGTGTTATTATTTTTTAGGTTCACCAGCTGCACTGAATTTCCATTGCCCCTTACAGCAATTCTCACAACTTGGATATGGCCAAATCTCCCTTAGCATTGCTCTGGGGCCTACTCTGTCTTTTTTTTAATTTCTGACTACAAAATTCAATGAGGACCATCAAGCAATACCTGCTTTTGCTAAGGCTGCAACTCAGCAATACAACATTTACTTTTAAAAACCCCATTTAAAGAGCTCCTTCTCCCCCTTTGTCCTCCAGCTCCTTGTGGGGACATATTTTTACGTTCAGCTTACAACCTTCAACCAATTTCCCCACCTTCAACCAATTTCCCCACCTTCAACCAATTTCCCCACCTTCAACAGAGAAGACTTTGCATGGCAGGAAGCACAAGTGAGGTCTTGGCAGTCCTGGGGTAATGGTTGGACCTGATGATCTTAAAGGTCTTTTCCAACCTGGTTGATTCTGTGACTCTATGAAGGCGCTGGCCTATAGAATGGGGAGAATGGGCAAGAGGATCTCCTCACTCCAGCATTTCCACCAAAAGCTTTGTGTCCTGGGACTGTGGCCTCAGCAAACCACCCAGAGTACAGGTTGGGGCATGTGGTACCTGAAAGCATGACAGGTAGATGTCAGTTCCAGAAATCTATGCTAATGCAGTCTATGGCCACCACAAGACTTCTTCACAGTGGTATTTCTGTATTAGCATCAGGGGTACCACTCTTTATACCTTATGCCATGCACTGAAGTCCATAGGTGTGAACTCTGTCCCAAGAGCTGGCCCTGCTCCTCCTTCTCTTTCCCTCTTGACAAAAGATGTGTGAAAGCCGCAACCAACCCTGTGATCCAAAAGTGCTGGGGAGACCCTCCTGAAACACGCTGAGACAGGCTGCCAAGTGGGTAAAGCTGTTCCTCCTCCTCACCTTCATCCCTGACCTCCAGGACATGCTGCCGGCTCAGTGTGGAGATGGCACAGCGAGATGCTGGCAGCAGCAGCTTGACGTTGTTCCTCAGGGCTGCCTGCATACCCAGCAATTAGAGCACGTCAGAGCAGCACTTGCTGGGCTGCCGCATCAAAAAACCCCTGGCAGGGGTTTGACGCCAACAGCAGAGCATCCTCTCGCTGGCGTCGCGCCCTTCTAGCCCGGCCACATCAAGAGGTCCCAGCTCACCTCTCCCTCTAAAGGTTACCCTCTCCCTAAAACTGTCAGCAAGCGCAGCCGCTGGTGTAATTGTTGCCTGGGCCAGCTGAGCCGCGAAGGGCGGCCCCGGCTGCAGCCGGAGCAGGAGGCACAACCGCAGCTCAGAGAAAGGCAGGCTCACAGCGTGCAACCCCGGTCTGGGAAACAGGAGAAGAAATATCACATCCTTTGATTTCTGTACTTTTGGGTCTGACTCCTAATGCCGTGTTTCTCCTAGCAGGAAGGCAACTGATGCAATGAAACTGTTTTGAAATCCATATTTATGATTTTTCTCCTGCTGATTTCTAACCCTCCCCCCCCCCAAAAAAAAAAAAAAAAAAAAAAAAAGGAAAGAAAAGAAATTAAAAAAGCAGAGAACAGTGTTTAAGTGTTGAAAGGCCAGGCTGGAAGGGGCCTTAAGCAACCTGGTCTAGTGGAAGGTGTCCCTGCCTACGGAAGGGGTGTTGGAACTAGATGATCTTGAAGGGCCCTTCCAACCCAAACCACGACACAGGAGAATGAAGAAAGGACACTTACAGCAGAAAAGGGAAGGTAGTATGGCAGGAAGGGCAAGGGATTATTCCACTGAGCCTAGTAAAGGAGGCAGATCCCAATTCTACTTCACCTAAGTTCTGCTGTTTACAAGCAAAAGGTGACACATTCTGTGTTCTCTGACACATTTTCTGCTGAGCCTTTGACTTCTGCCATGCCTTCCATCCCAGTTTCATAACATACATCCACACACTTCACTTCCTCTGTCTGCCTCTTGCTCAGTGATCTGATTCTTCATCATTCATCAACATCCATTAGACAAACTCAGTGGTGCAAGACTTTGGTTATCATTATAATGACACAAGCTCCACTGTGTTAAAAACCTGAGAAGCACAGCCTGGTTACTTCTTTCAAAGTGCTTCGAGCCCTTGCAGAACAGCCTCTTGATATGGGACACTACTTCACACACTGTCAGAGTCCCCTCTATCCTTTGAGCAAGGCCATCCAGTTTTACAGCGCCTGGCTAGTCAGTACTTCATAATTTTATGATATTCTCTTTAACAGTATGTATCTGAACTGAGATGCCAGCAGAAACAGACTTCTATACACTAATGCAAACACTAAGAAAAACTGAATCTTCCTGAGGCTGACTGCCAGTGTTTTTCGAGAGAATAAATGGTAACTATTCATTAAATATTTCATTGAAATACTTAATCTGATATATAAATGTTAAAAAAAAAAACCCTCAAAATTTCCTGAAGAAGTAGCACATTTGCAGCCATGATTACAGACTTTGCTTTGTCTTATGAAAGCCTTCTGACAACAGTAAGATAGAGTACCTATCCACTTTCAACCAGATACCTTGCTGGCAAATAACAGAATCATGAGGTTGGACAAGATTTGGATTACATAATTACATGCAAAACCCTCAAAGGTTAAAAAAGATAAAACCATCATTACTGTCAGGTACAAACCAAGACTGAGTGCTCACAGCTTTTGCATTTTGCTCCACAAGTGGCTTTACCAGTTACAGAACTGACCTTGGCATTTAGATTTTGTATGCCAGTTAGTGACAACTGCACAAAAAAATCACAATGCTAACAGGTAATGGCATGGTAAAACAGGTAAAACAGGAAAAAATAAAACAGGAAAAAACAGGAAATGTTTTAAAGAAAAACACTGGTCAGTAGTTCTGCTACTGATCCCAATAACGTCAGTAAATTGGTCAGCAGAAGAGCAAGCATTTCCCTTGAAGCATCATCTCTGTTCACTGCTACTCTTGTGTGGCAAGCCCCAAAAGCAAGTACTGCACAGAACGACTCAATATGCAGCAGTATGCTGCCATTTGCCAGCCCGTTGATGAATGTTACCACAAACACTTAATAGCTGGCTATCTGCCTGACTAGCCCATTCACTGCTTTTCATGCTTACAATGAAAGAACACTGAAGATAATACTCAAGATTTGTACAGGCAAGTGAGGAGGAACAGGCAGATGGTTCTGAGTAGTCCAAGTGAGAAAACGGATTGCCAATTTAATTCCTGTCAAAGCCACTGTGCCTCTCTGATCCAAGGACAAACACGTTTTGCTGTACTCATATATGAGACAGTAGCTACAGAAAAATTAGCCAGGTAGGGTTTGTCTTTTTTGGGTTTTTTTTATACTGAAGTTGACCTGGGAAGATGGAACTGTTTGTACTAAGTCTGAACAAAAATGTGACTGTAAACAGCATTTCATTGAGAAACACAGAAGTGACTTACCATCCACACTAGCGTGATGCAGCTTCATTATACACAACATTTTAGCACACAGTTATCAGGACACAGAAAGACTTTTTTAAGCACGATGACGCATTCTGAATGAGAAACCCTGCACTTTTATGAGTACTAACCAAGGCATTTCAAAACACACTCAGCATCTTGAGATTAAGTTCTAACCCAGACCTCAGGAGAATTAAGAAAGCTCCAAGAGAAACTGTGCTCCTGACTGTAGCCTATAGTCTTGTTTTTCATACCCCTTTCCAACTTGTCACATTTGTTTGGGAAAGGGAAAGCTGCCATGCCTCTCTTAACTTTTCCTAAGGTTCTCAGCTCTTTCAACGGGCTACACACCAACCATGATTCCCTTCTGCTCTATCAGCCTCTTCAGTCTTACAAACTTCAATACCTTTCTGGTCTGCAGAAGCCAAATAAGATCTGCGTGTTGTCTTTTTGAAGAGGCTGAAATACTAGATCTCGCTTTTACCTTAATTTCATAAGGTTTTCAAAAGTGGGCCTTTCCTTGATGTTCAGGCTTGTTAACAAAATGCAAAGAAAAGTTTACTATTCCAGAATAAAGAATCCTTTCCACTCTGCAGTAACTGTTGACACTTGATGTCTTCTTAAACATCATCTTCCGTCCTTTCATTTTCTTCAAGACAATCCTATTTGGCACAAAAGACACGTGCACACCAATGCTCTTTGAATTACAGATTGCCCCTGGGACTGTCTAACATCCCAGACATTTGAGACAACTGAACAGTGGAGCTACATGACTACTTTATTCCAGGAAATCCATTCTGCTGCTGAAAGAGTTCCTCCTTGTTCCTCTCCACCAGGCTTTACTCTGTTATCTGGATCATCATCAATGTTCACTTGGTATGTCAAAACAGGGAATGTTTCCAGCTAATTTGTCTATCGTGTCCCCTCCTGCTGAACCATTCACCCAATGTGACTCACACGCAGTAGTGACATTGGAGCCCCAACCCAAGGCAGGCAGCGGGATGAGGCTGCAAAAGGGCAAAATGGCCTTGTTTTTGAATTCTGCAGGTGGTGAAGAGGCCCTTTAAGCCACAGCAAATGGTGACCATGAACTGAAGCACATCAGTAACAGGAAAATTCTTTCAGGCTTCTACATGAATCATTAGTTCCAAACAGTAAAATTCAAGTGATTCAATTTCTTTAATTCCACTTTAAAAATTGTAAATATTGCTAAATCTTACCGCAGGATGAATAATCTAAAAAGCATAGTTAATACCTTTTGTAGAATAGTTTGAGAACTATGATTGCTCAGAAAAGCTCTTTGATTTTGTCACTTTTCAGATAATTTCTAACTAGAGATTAAGAAAAACATTTTAGCTCACCCAGATTTCAATATCAACACAAATGAACTTAAATGTCACCAAGCCAGCACCTCTTGCACACCCTGCTAAGAAATAAAGCACTCCCAATCTGATGGCCACACTATGCTGATAAAAGCTTACATACACTTAATTATGAAACCACCTCTCACATTAATGTAGGAGCAAAGTTCTAGCTTTCTGACTGCATGCTTTATTTTACCATCAAAGTAAAATTTGGCAAGACAAGCAGCGCAAGTGTTTTATCAATTACTTGTAGTAAACACACATCTTTTGTTCTCACCAGATATACACAAGATGTTCTCTCAAGTTACTAAAACCTTAATACATGCCTTATGCAACATAACAATTCATACTTTACATTGGTTCTATGATGCCACCTCCTTTATTTTAAAAGTTAGACTTCTATTAATATGTTCTTCTTGACAAAGCATCCTACACAAACGCAGAATCACAGATTATAGAATCCCAGGTTGGAAGAGAACTCAATGTCCAACCTTTCCAGGCAAAGCATGACCTATACTAGATGTCCCAGCCAAATTTTAAAAGTGTCCAAAAAACAAAAAGGGGAGATTATTTTAGTGGCAGACTGTTCTCATGGTGAAAAATTTTCCTCTTGTGCCCAACTGGAATCTCCAATTCTAAACCGGCAGAAACCCAACCTACAAAGACACATAATGGAGCTATCATCCTTTAGTTCAACAGCCTGAATCATCGTCTCTGAAGGGTCAGGAGAAGCTTTGACACCAGTGCAAGCAAGAAGAGTAATGGAGCGCAGCTCTTTTTCAGATGCCATCACCTTAAGTAGCACAGGCAAGGAGAGATGAAGTGCCCATGCAATGGCCGTCACAGCAGTTCAATTGCTGCAGAGGTGCCTTGTCTTGGTGCTACCACCCAGGCAGCTGCACAGAAAGTTGGGTAAGGGAGCAGAACGGAACAACAACTATATCTTTTGTGAAGCTTCAGTTCTCAACCAGATCAACACCATGAACCAGGAAATATAAGGCTAAGGGGATGAGCATTACATCAGCTTACAAGTACTACAGAATGCAGTAAATACCATAAGCTGGTTTTCAATTTCAGGAGTTCAGAGAGCAACAGCTAGTTTAAGCACAGGTGTGGCACATCTTTTCTCTTCATTCCACTTCCTTTGAAATGGCAGTGGGCAGCAGGACATTTTCTCAGACATTACTCACCCTATTTTAGAACTTCCCTGGAGCTCCAGATCTAATTAGAAGCTGAATTAAAAGTCAGAGTTTTGCCACAGGAAAAGGCCACGAAGACATGTGACAAGCAATTACTGTAACCAGGCACGAGAATATTTGGAGTAGCTCAATTTACTCAAACAAAGAGGGCGACTGTCTTTAAATCTGTAGAGAATACCAGCAAGTCCTGTGCTAAGATTTGTTACACATTATAGTGGAAAGCTCAGAGTGGCTTTTTTACTATTATACTCTGACTTCTTTAGCTCCCTTTCTACACCAGGAACTCTGGATCCACAGCCATTCTGCCTTGAACTGCTCCTTCCAATGCCCCTGGCTAAGAGCAACAAAGAGGTAGACCTTTAGAGCAGCACTATTTTCACAGATTCAAAGTGTTAAGTCACTATTAACATAACACAGGGCAAGCAGGGCATTAGGAGCATGGTCAGTCACCTGTAATAGAAAAATCCCTGGGATTTGGGGTACTCAGAAGACAAGCGCATCTCCAGAAGGCAGGATGCTTACTGACACTTACTTGCTCAGAAAGGATGTAAAGAGAGTAGAAAGGGAAGAGAAATACATCTCTCAGCCTTCCAAGTGTAAAGCAACGTTCTTCTTAATTCACTATGCAGCTTTCCCATAATGTCTTACTGACTCAGCACATTTCAAAATTTGTCTGTATCTATCCCCAGACTTTCCTTATATTACAGTTAAAATTTAGATTGAAAAAGGAGAGTATAGATTTTGCAGGGGGAAGAGGAGAGAGTAAACCTACTGGAAATCTATGAGGAGTTCCTCTAACCTGGCTTTAGATGTAGATTCCAGAAATGAAGTCAAACTGCATGGTACATGGATCATTAGCAGAACAGATTTTTTTTGAGTGCTCATGGCTCAAAAGAAAGGCAAAACCTGTCATTACTAAGAAATAAACCAAGACACCTCCAGAATTCTGTTTTAGAATATCGCCATTTAAGTCAGTGTTTTGCTAAACAGCATCAACTAATTATTACAAAGTTTCAAACTGACCAAGATCATAACACCTGCTATTAAAAATAAAAGTCCATCTAAGGCTTGCTTGGAAGCAGGGCTTTGTTTGGTTGTTCGCTTGGTTGGCTGTTGCTTCTTTGTTTAAATAGACATCAAATAACACTGAAAGAGAACATTTTTGGATAAATGTTGATTTGGAATATTAAGGTCAGGTTGGACAGAGCCTTGGGAGGCATGGTTTAGTGTGAGGTGTCCCTGCTCATGGCAGGGGGATGAAACTAGATGATCTTAAGGTCCTTTCCAGCCCTAACTATTCTGTGATTCTATGATTAGACAAATGACAGTTTATACAAGTTCCAATTTTAAACTGTCCTTTAAATCAAAGAGTTGTCCTTAGGGCAGTCAAATCCTGGAACAGTTAAGAGTGAATTTTTAAAATCCAATGATTTAGAACACTACTGAAGAGCTTCAATATCACATGCATATGCAAAGCATAAGGAAGAAGAATCTAAAAACAGAATACTGTGCCTTTTTCTAGAGACGTTTCCAGATCTCCAAGCATTATAAATTCAGCTTTCTCTAGTACAGTTGGGATGGAGTCCTCCTTTTTTTTCCTTCCTCTCAACCTTTCTTATTCAGCTTTTTGCTAATTAATGTAGAGTGTACTGAAAAAGCTCTTTCCCCTTATTTCAATTTTTTATGTATCAAAGAACATACTTTTGCTTTTGTTTAGTATTTTTAGCCCATCACTTCCTAACATCTTTGCAATAATATCTTTCAGAATTCCTTAATTCCAGTTTCTGGATCATGATTTTAGACAAGAAGCTCTCAACAGACTGCCAGGCCACAGGACACACTATTTAAAGGACACACAGTTCTAGCCATTCCCAAACCTCTTGCAGGCTCCTGGAAGCTTATATCCCCACATGCCTCCCATTAATGCACACCCCAGCGTGATTAGCAGTATTCCAAGCTCCCTTTGCTCTAGCTTCTTCCTCTTTCTTGCATATGCTTAAAGCCAGTAAGAAACAAAAATATGTTCATTGTACTTAGCCAATACCAAAATTACTGCCATTAACATATGAAAAGTATTTCAATCATTACAGTCACAGTTGTAAATACCACATATTGTACCTTTATGTCTCACTCCTCAGCTTTTCAAGGTAGATATGTAAAGTGAAGCTCATCCCAACATGTTTTTATATCGGATGCAGTACCTGATAGAACATTCTGCTTTTAAACTTGTTGCTTTAAAGACAACTGCTCAGTTTCTTACACTCCTCCTTGCTTGAATTTATGAGTAAGATTATTCACATGCCATCTTCATTTAATAAACTCTACATCCATAATACTTTTGCCCTACGATTTATTTCCATGCATTTAAGTAGAGAATTCCTCTTCCTTCCTCATTTGCAGCCCACCTAGACAGGCGTGTTGATCTGAAAACAGAAAATCAAGTACCCGGACATTCAGAACAAGCTTGTAGTAGGCTGGCAATCTCAAATCTTCATCTATACCTCAGGCCCTATTCTGTTGGCTTCCAATCTTTTTCTTTACTCATACTCAAAAATAACAACCAAACATTTGGATGCTCCAATGAAACAGCAGGGTGAACACCTTCATGCCAATACAGATGCAGTTGAAAAGCCCTACCAGTGTAGATGTGCCTTTACACCTTTCCATTTCCAGAGTAGGAACCAGGGAAGATGAATTCACTTCCTTACAGAAATCTGAAATAGTACATGGCCCCTGAGGAGACCACAAGCAGAAGAACAAGGCAATTTCTGCCAGTCTTCAAGACACTTTAAGCTGTTGCAATGTAACTGTAAACTAGTATAGACATTGAGGCAACTATTTACACAGGGAAAAGCCAAACAGTTGCCTTTCTACTTTCTTGCACATAATTTTAGTTATACCCTATTCTCACCTTTTTTTCCACACAGAATTTAATATTTTCCTTTACTAACTTATCTCCAGTGTCATCTAAGTAAACCTTGGCTACTTTGCCCATTCAGTGATTGGTTTAGCTCTTAAGTAATATTTTCCACTTGCACTGACTCACTTAAAAAAAAAAAAAACCAACATTCAGTCCCAAACCACAATCCTCTAAAGACTGTCAAACTTTTCATCCTTGATACTGTAGTTCAGACATGACAGTTTCATTTTTGATGCAAGTATTGTGGAGCTGAGGTTATATAATCCTTCTGTTCCATACACTTCCTCAGAATTTTCTAAAGAAAAGTTTGGAAGAGATACTACTTTTTTCCCCTTTACTTTTCATCTCAAGATTCTCAATACTTATGCCACTTTACATCATCTTCTTTAACCTACATGAAAAAGGTGCTCAGAACTGCTTGTTTAGTAACATATTCCATCTTCAGGTTGCCACTGTGAGTCCAGCAAGGACATGAATATTACCAGAAAGGTTTTAATCTCTTGGTAGCTTCATGGCCTTTAAAGTAACAAAAATAATTAATTCTTACACAGGAACAAAAATGTCTCTAATTATTTTAAGAAATTTTACAAGAGCTGAGTAGCTTGTGCAGTTGCTGGCAAAGTTTGCCCTGCCTAACTGTTCAGCTGTATTTTAAAGGAAGAAAAGAAGCCAGCAGTGTTTACAACTGCATTATAAATGAAAATTTAAGAAGTTGCACTTTTCTGAAGAACCACTCTATAAAAAAATGCATTTTCAAAGAACCAAGAAATTGATCTGGAATCTTATTTTTGTTACACGATCATAATTTAACACATCAAAATCCCCAAAGTCTAGTAGGAGTCTTTGAGTTATCACATAAGAAAAACTTTCGTTCAAGTAAATTATTTCAATCTCTCTCCTTCAAAATCTTTTTTAACAGACATTTTAATACATAAACTCAAAGTATAGGTTACCACTTCTGGAAGTACCAGCTAAAGACATCTGGCCTGACCACCATTTGTAGTATATTGATCAATATTTAGGACTTGAAGTGATGGTTTTGCTTTCCCCAACCCTTTCAAATCCATGTACCTGTTTATTTTTCATTCCAATGCTGTAAATTTTAATGCAAATACTATGGCTCCTCAACAATCTATTTCTGGACAAATGTTAGAATATTACAAGTTGACAGCGTTGATTTCCTCTTCCACGAATTGTTATGCACAACTAAATTTATTTCCTTGCCAATTTGTTTGGTTTTTTAAACACAAAAGTGATAACTAACAGTCTCCACCTAAGCCCTCAGAAAACAGAGAGTGCAGGTTCTTAAGTGTTACATGGGACATGATGGGGGAGGGAGAGATGAGGGCAAGGAGATTGAAGTAAAGAAGTAGGTCTTGCCCATGCTTCTCTTGCAGAAAGATAATCCATTATCTTTCACCAGCTGTCACTGATTTCAGAGCTACACGCAGAGCTCTGAAGGTAAATTACTACAGCACATTTTCCAGTAAAGTGTCTCTATTATTCATCCTGCAGCTATCAAGCATATACATGAAGACAGAGCCATTATTACTAATGTGCATGATGACGTATTACAGCCACTGATGCAAAAGATCACTGCAGCAATGAGTGCACAAGTGTGCATTGCTGTTTTAAGAACATCACTACAAAGCACCTTTTCTAAATATAAATAGGAAATAAGAAGTAAAAAAACCTCCGAGCAATGAAATGAAAGAGGAAATCAAGGAGAGGGAGCTATTCCTTGTATTATGAGAGGAGGGGGATAATATTTCTCTGTAGTTTTATACAGCAAGACTCAAAGAAAGAAGTTATTGCCATTACTTCACTACCCGTTTTTTTCCCCACAAGGTATCTGCACAGTGTGCAGGTACCTCCCAAGAGGGAAGCAATACACTGCAGCTGTGAAAAACTCCCACACATCAATCATAAACACAGCTGAGGGCTCACAACCACAGCATCCAAAACAACTATACAACATTTTGAACAAAGTTTCTTCTGACTTAATAAATTGCCCATACACACAGTCCTTGCCCCAGATGAGTAATGAACCGTATTATATAGTAGAGTCAACGAAAGTCTTCACAACTTAGCTGCTGGCACACATTCTCCAGCAAGGATGTCTACCAGACTTCCAGGCATTTAGAAATCATGAGAATTTTGAAAAAAAACATGTTATGTCCAAGGAATACGCAAGCAACACACTCAAAACCCAAATATACAAACCCTATTCATAACTACAACAAACCACTAATAAAGCATTCAGTTCTTGAGTTTTGCCCCATTTGCACATTGTTACCTTCATCACTGATAGCACTTTCCATGCTATTTTCCATATATCAATATGATTTTGAAACAATATGTTGTGTATTTTGGTTTGTTAAGTGTACTATCATCAAGACAGTATCAGCATTAAAACCATGTTGCAAGTCTAACATCATGCAAGTCATACGAGCTCTTATTTTACAGATGAAACAAAAGAACAGCGACTGTGTCACATTAGATCTTTACGACTATGAGGAAGATTCGTTTCACCCTGTTGTTAGCAACTGCTTAGGCAGACTCCTTATAATGTCAGATATAAGGGTATTAGGAATCCTACTAGATGGAGATCCCTTTGTGATATGAGCATGTATCCAGCAGAACAGCTAAACCTGTATTTTTTGTAAAAGGCGATTCAGGCTCACAGTCATGCAGAGACTGCAGGCTCTTCTGAGAGCTCTGTAGAACAAAGCTTTAAAATACCTGAACTGCTATCAAGGGTAACAACTAGATATACAGAAATCACACCTGGGAAAAAGCACTAGACATAAAACACAGGTTCAAAGTTCTTGAAACCTGTTCTGGCAATTCTCCTCCAGGAACAAGGAAGCAGGCGCATTTATTAAATACATGGCAGAATAACGTGAACAAAATTTAGTTTTCCATCACTTACAAACCTTAATGTTAAAAGCTTGTCAATACTTACATTCTGAATCATGGTAAAATGCCAACCGATCTGGGTAAACACCTAAGTTACCAAAAAAAAACCAACCCGAAATGGAATTTATACAAGTTGTGTCAACTACTTCATCTACAGTAACAAGATTCTGTTTCACATATTTCTTTTCATTATGAGAAGTATGAAGAACAACTGGTTCCTATTAAAGGAGCCATGATGTTAAATACATTTACTAATGGAACAGGGGAAGATAATACTGAACCACTAAATAATTTCAGTTTGGAAGGGACCTCTGGAGATCAGAGTCCAACCTCCAACTCAAGCTGAGATAACATCAAAGTTCAATCAGGTTACTCAAGACCTTGTTAAGCTGAAGTATATCTCCTAGGATGGAGAGACTATCACCTCCCTGGGTGCCTCTTCCAGTGACTGACTACCCTCAGGAGGTTCCCTCCCTTACACAGAGTCAGACTCCTCCTTGTCACAATCTGTGTTCATTGCCTCTCCTTGACACTGCACCAGAGAAGAGTCTGCCTCTGTGTTCTCCCTATTCACATAACTGGCAGTTGAAGATCATGATCAGATTCCCTTCTCCAGGCTCACCAGACCCAGGTATCCCACCAGGCTTTTTTTGCACCCCACATGCTTCAGGCATCCAACCAAGTCAGTAGTTCTCTGCTGGACTCACTTCAGTTTTTCAGTGTTTCTTCTGTACTGGGAAGCCCAGAACTGGACAAAATACCCCAGAAATGTCCTCACAAGTGCTGAAAAGAGCAGGATAACCACTTCTCTCAGCCTGCTGGCTACAGTCTTGCTTTTGCAGTCCAGTACAGTACACAGGCAGCCTCCATTTCTGCAGTAATGCAGTACTGACTTTAACTAACTGTTTACCAGGATCCCCAAATCTTTTTCTGCAAGGCTACTTTCTAGTTGGTCATTCGTTGACTTCTACTGCTCCATAGTGCAAAATTTCACACTTGTCATGCTGAACTTCATGAGGTTTTATAAGATGGAGAAAATTTAACACCGGTATGCAAAAGGTAAAGCATAGAATTTCTGCTGTCCCTGTTCTCAAAAACCACCTGAAATATTAAACAAAACATTTATAATGTGTAATAGTATCCATAAGAACAGGAAGTTTACGATTAGATTACCTGTAACTCTGATTCTGTCAAAATCAGGGCACTTCTGCACTAGGATTGAGCCACTTTAACGTTTAGGGTAATTACTGCAAAGTCCTTTCCTAAGAGCAGTAAATGCTTGTCCATCTTTTCTTTTTTTTTTTTTTTTTTTAAAACGAAAAATCCCCCCTTTCCTTCTTTCTCACAGTGTCAGGTCTTTTGTCTTTACAATTCAAATCAGGAGTGGCAACTTCAGGATGTACAAAGACTTATTGTTTCTAGGAAGAAAATGACGCCAGCTGAAACCAGGACACCACGGAGGTAGACCTGACAGGGTCTTGCCTGCCTGAGTCAAGCCTGACCAGAATAGCCCTGTTGCCACAGCACTACACCCAGCAGTCTAGTAAATCCTGCTGGCCTGCACTAACATATACAGAGTGATAACCACACTTTAGTTGCCTTAATAACCAGTAAATACTTTTAAGGGTAAGATAAAGACAGCCTGTGGGCCTGATGCAGTCTCCAGTTCAGTATCCCTGCTGTGTGTTGTCCTGTATTACGTTATCTGGAGTACCAGGCCAGCAGAACCACAGTTTCAAAACAGCTGTTTGTATATTGTCACTATTCCCAACTTAAATATTAACTGTCCAGGAAACCAAAGGCTGAACTTACTGGTAATGGAACGCTCTAGTTACATAACAGAGTAAGTTAACACAGTCAAACTCAACTCCTCTGCACAATACCATGCCACATGACTAAGGCATTTTGCTACAACTAGTTAAAGTGGGTCTGCAAGGAAAACGTTTGTGCTTCTTCCCTGTGACACAACAGGCTAACTCATCTGCAACTTCTCAGAAAGTCTGCTCTGGAAACTCAACTGTTGTGAGTTTAGGAAAAATACCACGTTACCCATAAAAGGCAGAAAGATTAAATACCACAGACTCCAGTCTTCACTCTGTGTTTATAACCCAGCATCTAGTGGTTACTAGCTACCAGTTGCTCCACTAGGACCTTTAGATGATTTTTAGCCATTTGTACACATAGAAATTTTCTTCTCCCAGCCTCCGGTAACAAGTCATATAGGGTGAGGTTCTGAATCACTAAAGTTTAGTTTCCTTTTTTCAGGTGACCAACGTGAGAAGGTTGCATCCTAACAGGAACCACTGATAGCAAGTGTGCAGCAAGATCTCCTCCTTGCCCTAAAGAACATCAAAACTAAAAGGAAAGAAGATGCGGAGAGATGTTATATTCCATTTCACTCAGATGCAGTGCAAATGATCAGACTAGATAAGGGAATCCCAATCCTTTAATTTAAAATCTTCAATACAAACATCTTACTCAAGTATACCTAGCTGTAGAAAAAAATATACTTCTTTGGGTCTACAGTCCAAGAATAGTCAGAAGCCTGCATAACAAAGCCTGCAGACATGCACACTAGGTGTCCATCCTTCAGCAATAGCAAGATACAAGACCATAGCCAGGTAGCCATCATACACAGAAATGGGGATGGAGGGAATGGTGACCTAACTAATCTTAACAGAAAAAAAAAAGATAAATTTAAAGACTAAACACACTTCTTGAAAAGAAAACCTTTGGAAACATATTTCAAAATTTTAACAGGATCTCCATGCCTGAAGTCACCCTCCTGCTGTTTCTTCTCTGCCTTAATTACAGTAAAATAAAAGACACTCAGAACACTCTGGCTTTCAGTATTGGTAATCCAAGTCACACGGGCAGCAGCAAAGGCAGCAGCACACAGAGAAGACTGCAGAAGAAGCCAACTTTTGAGGAAGGATGTGCAAAATGAACATCACAGAAGTCATGCTGAAACAAGAGCAGAAATCCAAAGCAATGGAGATGACTCCCGTTTCCCCTCAAGGTACACATGGATTTCTAGAAGAGGAGAGGAATCAGGGACAGAGGAGTTCCTCAAAAGTGGCAAAAAGGTTTCAGATGCCCCAGAAGTATTACCATGCACTTACCAAAACCTCATCCTTCCTCAAAATTTGAGGACAGAGATTCCCCACACACACACACTTAGCAGAACTCTAAAAGGGAGTTTTAGATCTAAAAGTTTTAAATACCTTCGATTAGAAAGCATAGATTCTTTACCAGAAGGGGGTATTTTCTGATCTCCTCTTTTTCTAGTACTAGAAGGTTTAAACCAAATTAGAGCATGATCTATTTTTATGTACCTTTCGAGAACTGGACCCAAAGCTTTTCTTTAAGTCTCATTTATCCAGGGAAGGCATACAGTTTAGCTCTTAGGCTAAGGGACCATTCCTTGCAGGGAAATTATAATATATTAAAACCTCCTATACTTCAATAGTGGTCGATGTATTTAGGATAAATCTACACCATCGACATAAAAAAATAGTGAATCTATACCCCATGAATTACACAGTTCCCAATAAAAATACAATATGGCCAGAACAGTTGTAACACTCCTTTTAGACTGACTTCCACAAATCCACTTTAAGTGAGTCAAAAACTCATTTCATCTTATTACTTCGTCTTTCACTACATTTTTAATGAAAATTAGAAGAGTATAATAGAGGTTAAATCTGAATTACAAGCCCAGACAGAATTTTGCATAGAATTCTCTAAAATCCTGAACATGCACATCTTGCTAACCTGGCATAAATGTGTTTCAGGTAGGACTTCACAAAGCAATTATTCATGTTTATTTTTGTGTTGGGAAACAATTATAATTGGTGAAAAGAATCTGGGATATAGAGAGAATTTTGTTGTTTCTGATCCTTTCTCTTCATGGCCTTTTTGGGAAAGGCAGCTGTACATATTCAGCCCTCAATGGCACCACCTTCAAGCAAATTAAGAACTATACTTCAGCCTTCATTAATGTACCCCTGATTAATAAACTCCACACATTTTCAATGATTCAATATTTGGTGAAGACATCCCCAACTTCTTCCAAAGTTCAGACTCCTTTATAGAGGTCTCAGGTTGGGTATCCTGAGTCACGTTTCAGGCTTTAGGCCATAGATAAGTAACAACAGGTTTCAGAGTGTTAAGACCCTGATGACATGAATGACAGAAATTAAGATCTCAGGCACTTCAGGATGCCTAAGGCCTCAGCTGGCAATCATGGATGCACACACTTAATCTGAATGCAGCCTAAGTATATCTACAGACATGATTACTGAGGTCTATGCAAAATCAGGGCTTAAGAAAACAGTGTGTAGTTTCCTATTGAAGAAAGCTACATTCATTACAGTGAACAAAAATCTTTATAAAAGAAAGCCTGCATTCTGGCAATCTGCATACACTGATGAGAAAAATAGAGTGGAATACTTTAGTATTAGGACACAGCTAAAATGAACAGATCACACTGAACCACAGAAATGTACTCAAAATTGTAGACCTAGAATAGAAAAGCTTTTTAAAATGAAATCCTTTGAGAAAAACAAAAAAATACTAGAGCTTCAGTGGGATACATTAGTAAGCACAATACAAGCTCTTTGGTAACTGCATCAAGAATACGCTGAAATTCTCAAGTGTACCTTATGGAAGACTTAGAAAATGAACCTCAACTCTGTTTAAAGTATTATCAAAGGCAAAAACATAGTAAAAAGTTTTAACAAGCCCCTTCTATTTTTCTAAACAAATTTGCCTGTAGTCCATCCTACTCAGCTTTTCAGACACGGGTAATGAAAACAATGAATCTATATTCTGTTAATGGCTCAGATAAATTTTCGATTGTTTAGGTAAGTACTGTATTTTTTCCTTTTTGTAATACCCATCTAAAACCAGTTTGCACAAACCGCTTCAAATTACAAGCAAGGGATAACATACAAGTTCCATAAATTTGAAGAACCTAAAGTAGTTTAACATTCCCAACTAATCTCAGCTA
This sequence comes from Loriculus beryllinus, assembly GCA_039877255.1. Lineage (NCBI taxonomy): Eukaryota > Metazoa > Chordata > Aves > Psittaciformes > Psittacidae > Loriculus > Loriculus beryllinus. The sequence goes on from JBCJKH010047126.1 coordinate 19,851, forward strand.
CAGATCAACATTTCTAAAACGTCAAACAATAAATAACCATAAAGCAGCTTGCTAAAAAAAGCTAATGAGACAAGTCTCTTCAATTCTGACTCAGTTAAAATAATTTGGTTTTAGTAGGTGTAGAAGAAAGTGACTCACTCACACTTATGAATTATTTGCAAAAAAAAAAGTTAGTTCAGCTTCATTTGATAAAAAGTTCATTGTACTGAACCTGCTGACTAAACCGACATCCAAGCCATTCCCACTGGTAATGAGTAACTGTGCCAACCCCTATAAAAATATTAGTTTAAAAGATGTAAATTAAGGGGTTTTTTTTTTTCAAAATATGACAAAGCAATATGAAAAGTAAAACGAGTCAGAAAAAAATGCTAGATTTATGGATGCTGATGAAACCTTACCTCTGCATTCTACACCTTATCATGTACCATGAGTAAGAAGCTACTAGCAGCACACATTTTTTTCCTATACAAAGACAAATTTATGACTTATTTACCCCTTTTTGAGTTTTCAGACATAAATAAAAATTAAAATCAAAAATATAAGTCACAGCCTTTAACATACCACATAATTCCTCAAGCCTTCACTACTGCTATTCATCAGTAACTTTATCTACAGGAGGAAAGTGACAATGACTTCCTCCTATGGGACACAAGAAAAGCTTCACCCAGGACATGAGTCATTTTAACAGCACATGCCAACATATCTCACATCCTCCAGACCACTTCATTTTCCCACTGTCAAAACATGACTGTGACATTCAGTGCTAATGTTTCACAGCATAAAGTTTTACAGAAAAAGTCATTAGAAGATATTGCCTCATTCTAAAAATAACAGATTAGAAGAGAAGTGCTGTAAAGGGTCCATCATACATACCGCAGCAGGCTTTGAACCTCATGCCCCTACTACAATGCCATCAAAGCTAACATGGCAGTTTGGGCTACTTCAACAAGAATTAATCCTAACATACTTTTCAGATGAACAAAACCAGTTTACTCAAAAGAGAGAATGCAGGAAACTGGGACTCAGTGGCCATGTTCACACTACTCTGCCAGATGACTATCAAAGCCTTTATAAGCAAAGGCGATCCAAGCTACAGTACCCCATCTCTGACCACAGGAAAGCCTTCAGGGAGCAGGAAAAGGCTCCAGCTGCATCTACTGTGCACAAAGAAACCATGGCCGTCACCTCCACCACCACTGGGCTTTCCAGAACCTCTGCAAGACACCCTGCCCCAGTGGGCCCACATCCACACCCTCCTGGCTGCTAGTTCTAGTATACGGAATCGTAATAGGCTTTGGCAGATAGCAGTTGGAAGTAGGAAGAATTTAGGCCAGAATCTGAAATTCATCAGCTGTCTTCATTATCCAGCCACACTCACTTCACACATGCGCCAAACAGGCTTATCACTCACTGTACAGCTTTTGCCTGTGCAGAGAAGGACATTATACAAGCCAGCAGAGCCTGACATCTCTTCCTGGCTTTCTATGTGTATTTCTGTAAGCAGGGGTGGCAGGGGGAAAGCGCTAAAGGGGAGGATGAGAGGAATTTAAGCCCTCAAGTCAAGATACACAACACGTTATCATGAGACAGTGTTTCCTGGTGCAACCCAAAAAGGCCAAAGATCCTCATAACCAGCCCTCCAAGTCTGACAATTCTAAAGTCATCTCAAAAATACTTAAGGATAGCTTCTGCCTCCTATAACAGCACACTCAGCTACACACTGTGCCCTCACCCCTACCTAGTACTTTCTCTAGTACATCAGTGCCTGTGGCAGTCAGAGGACTACGTCTACCCTGCAGCTAGTTTTAAAGATGCTCTAATGCAGGCTGGGAAGACCTTTTCTCAGGTCCACATCTACACTTCTAAATACAACTGCTTTCAGGGTGAAAGAACAGGCTACATGCTCTTCTGCAGAAAGGCCACCTGTAAGGTTCTCCACTCCCTCACTAGATATTTTTTGTATTTGAAAGGTTAAGGTGCCTCTTTAAGCAGAACTGGAAGGAGAAAGTACATCTGCAATCAGACTTGCAAAGTTCACAGAGCTCTCCTCCCTCCAAGAGCAAGATGCAAACCTGAAGCCCCAGTTCTAACCCAACAGTGTGAACCACTGCACCAGCACAACAGCAGCCTTTTTCTGATGAACTTTACATGCATGATTTTTCCCATCTATGGCGTGTTATGCCAGACTGTCTTGGAGGGCTTGGCAGCAGGCACCCAGTCAGCCTTCTTGTGCTAATCACCTGCAATCTTCTTTCTTTTCCTCACAGCTTCAGCCCCCTTAAAGTTCCCCCTCTTTGGAGAAATAAAAGCAAACACCCAAACATAAACAAACAAACAAACAAACAAAAACAACCCCCAAAAAACAACCAACAACAACAAAAAAGCCAACAAACAGCCAGCCACCATCCAAAAGCAGAACACCAGTCCAGCCAGGCAGCAGACCTTGCACAGAGAATGCAGAAGATAAGTCAGCATTCAAACAGATGGCTCACAGCACATCAGGAGAAACAGTCCACAGAAGTATACCACGCACCTGCATAAAGGTTAAAAAAAAAGAAATCCACATTTCAGATCAACCTAAACTACTGACACTAGTTTTGAGGTGTTCTCACAGAGAGCACTAGCCAGTACATAGTCCAGGAGTGAGACAACACTGAATGAACTATGTGGGGACATGTGCCATCCTGCCCTCCGTAGCATGCCAGAAGTACAAAACAGGGTCAGAGAAAACAAAGGCTGGAGCAAGAACGAGAGCCTATGCAGCACCAACAGCATTTTGAATACAAATAAGGCCCATTCCTGTCAGGCTCTTCTCTGAACATGCTTGCCTACCGGCTGCAAACTGTGCCAAGTAGCTGGTCAAAAATGGAGCAGCCAGTTGCACCAGTCCCTGCTGACTGGAAGCAGAGGGCAGTGAGCACCAGCTACAGCCAGCTAAGATAACTCCCAAAAAACAAGGTGATGTCAGACGAGCATGAATATGATGCCAGCCAGCAAGGTGACCTGCAAGCAGCCATTCTAGTGCAGCATTATGAAAGATTCAGATTCCTCTGTATGACAGGACAAGGAGCTCCACAGGGAAGAACACCCTGTACCTGAAAGCTGAAGGACAAGCAATGCATAGATCTGAGCTGCAGCCAGGCTAATCCAGCACTTCATACTTCTCTCCTTGTCACGGGAAACAGGAACAGCATACCTTTTTTTGCAGGAAGTGTCTCTTAGGAGGTCCCTCTGCAGTGCATGAACAGTACCACCCCACAGCACCCAACACTGGTGTGCATCATAATCCACTGCATAAGCCCAAAAGCCACACAGCCTCCTCAGATGTCAACTCAATTTCCCCAGATGCCAACTATGTTGCTCTCCTGACAACTGGAAGGACAAGCAAAGATGGTCAAGCAATTTGGCCTCAGATGTACAAGTGTTGTAGCAGTCCAGTTTTGCTGATGACTTTGAGAGGAATGAGCAAGTACAACCAGAATAAACAGGACTCCTCACCATTTCTCACTCTGGGAGCAGCAGATGTAGCAACAGTTTAAAAGGCACTAAGCACAGATTTGGGAAATTCTTTCTGAACATGTAGACATGCGTCTGCTAACTAAAAGACTTGGTCTCAATTCCCAGCAAGAATACTGGGCATCATTTCAATAGCTATTATATAAACAATACAGTGATAACCTATTGGGTGAAAACTTATTCAATAGGATTCATAAATAAAAATAACTAGAGGAAAAGGTCTTTTGACTTCCTCACTTGCAGCTCAGCTAGCTCTTCTCCAGTGATAGTTGGCACAAAGGTATGTGTATTGTAATTCCAGTACATGGAAAAAATATAGTCTGTTTGAAAGCTCCATTCGCCATGAGAAAGCTGTGATTGCCAAGGTTAAAATGGCAGATTCTTACAACATTTCTAAAGCAATGGAAGCCACAAGCCGCCTCAAGGCAAAAGGCCACACCCTACACTCTTCCATGGTTAGCACATAGGAAGATGATTTTGAAGAAATAAGCCTGTGGCAGGTCTGCAAGGAAGCAGCAGCGGTATTGATAGGGCAGAAGCAATGAGATCCAGCATTTGGGGGTCACCAGCCTCTGCAGGTGAGGTGCGAGGCTTTTACAGATGTTGAATAGGGAGAAGGTGGTGTTTCACAGGATAAACATGAGGCTTAATTTTTGGACTCCCCACTTCCCTTCTCCCTAGTCATCAGCTCCATAATATGAGCAGCATCACTGCTGCTGTCAGAGAGCTACACCACACAACTCAGCATCTCCTCCACACCCCACAGCCAGGAAGAAGCTCTGCCTCAACTGCCACGCCTGAACTCTATTTTGGCAATTATGAATGCAAGTCCATTAGCCATGCTGAATCATTTTAAGGGAATTTTATATGTGCGATACCTCACACCCAGTTTTAAATCCAAAATACTAAAGAAATGCTTGTTATGTAGCGCAGCTTAATTTAACCTTAATACCTATGCAGCTTATTTCCATTGTCAGTGATAAGTCTCCATTTTGTCAAAAGGAAATTCCTTCCGTCTCCAGTTGATAAAGAAACGCTGATCTTCAAAGTATACCCCAAATATTTAACTACGCTCTCATGCTTCTACAGACACATAACAGCACAGAAAACTTGTGCACATCAATCCAGAATATCTTCTAACAGAGAATCAGGCTGTAATTAAGACTGCACATCATGACATGAGGAAGATTAGCGTGTTTGGCATGATATTTTCCTTATTAGCTGGAGGCAGAAACAAGTTCCTTGTTGGTGGAAACATACTGTGAGGGCATTAGGACACAGATAAAAGGTGTCTCGTTGTTGGCATTTATTTGCTTTTTACAGCTTGAAGGAAAGAGAGGAACACAGAACACCAACTATAATTGGTTTTAAAAGGTATTCCTTGTTGATGGAACACAAATATAATAATAAATAGCAGTCCAGATTAGGTCCATCCCCTTACCATCAAGGGCCTGGATTATAAACTTTTATCCCTACTCTACAGCACCAGATGGTAGCTCACATACATTTCAATTATTTATTGAATAGGCACTTTGTTATACTAGGGTAATCCCACACTGCAGTAAGAACTACTGTTTTTACTGCAAGCTATACTTTTCATCAAGTCAGTAACCTTTTCACATTCAGCAAACACAATAAACAGAATTAAAAGGAGTGATTTTATAAACAATTGGACAATCAGCCTCTCCATCACACAGAAAGTGACATCGCAGGGATCAATCAGTGAGACACAACCGCCAGCAGTGCTACAGAAAAAAGTATATCATTCTTAAACCCTTTCCTCAACTTCAGTGCTTGAAGTACTGTCCTAACAGTTTGTAGGTGCTCACTCATTCAAGCCATCAGCTTGGGAACAAGAGTGTAAAACCAGACTGCACTTTGCAGAACACATACAAATCTCCCACCACAGAACAAATAATCATGTTCCCCAGGCTGCAGCCTTGAGGGGCAGATGTGATAAAGTGGTTAATTATTCAGTTGGCAATCGCATTACTGACGTCAAAAGGAGAGTCCAGGAAGTGAATCCTCTTAGTCTGTTAGTGTATGACAAAGAGTGGTGGTCCCCACAGAAATTAAGGAGAACCAGCTGTCCCTACATGTTAGTGCTCTGGTCTGTAATGCTAAAGACATACATTTGCATTTACTGAAGTAAATCAGCCCCTCCCTCCCCCTTAGGAAATCCTTTGTTTTGGTCGCTGATTTTTTTTAGAGGGTTTGGGTTTGTTTTGGGTCTTTTTCCATAAGAGGGCTCTTTAAAAGCCTAATTAATTGTACATGCACGGAACAGCTGATAAATGGGACAATATACTTGTGAGCAGTGATCTCTCCTCCCTCCCCTCCAATTCTCATTCCATGAAGAAGTTAAGTCACCTTTGTCATACATGATTATTCATAACTTAGTCAGCCGAATAAACCAGTCAGCCGTCAAGGCCATTTTAACATAAATTCATTTAGGCATTCAGCAGAAAGATCTCTCTCCCCAAATGCGTAGTCAGTAGCCTTAACTAAATAACACTGGAGAGAAAACTTTTATCCCAAGCATTATTACAAGTATCCGCGTTTTCTTTTGTCAGCACGCTCCAGACTACTGAAGGTTTTTCATTATGAGGCTGCTTAACAGTAGGAAATCCTTAAACAAAGCTGTTATAAAGGCTGCTTAGAATTGCTCTGTCCTTCGGGGGCATGCCCAAGACTGCATGATGAACGGTAACTGTTGTTTCTTCAAGACACACACACACATGCCCCCTCTAACAGCAACAATCCGGCCCAAGAGCAGTATCTCAAAGCCGGAGCCTGCTGCGCTCCCTCTCCTCCCCGCCGCAGGTAGGGAGCCTCCGAGGAGCGCTGGATTAGCCTGACATTTCGGGTTAAGCCGAGCAGGGTTTCAGGCCAAGGACACTCCGGTGCTGTTCCTCCTGCGGCTGCCAAGCAGTTCGCCTGGGGCCGAGCGGGGCAGGGAGGAGACCTGCCGGGGTCAAGCCTCGGCTAGCGGCGGGACCGTTCCCCAGGGAGGCTCCGCATCCAGGGGCGGCGTCCCCGCTCCCCACCCGGTTCGGCCGCCGACGGGAGCAGCGGGGAGCGCACTCCCGGGGCAGCCACCGCCCCTCGCCCGGGGATCCCACACAGCCCCCCGCGATCACGGCCCCGCCTCCCTCCCCACCTCCGGCCTGGCCCCGTTTCCCCATCCCCGTTCTCACCCCACTCGAGGAAGTCGGAGACGTATCGGTCTCGGCGCAACGGCGAGTCGCGGCTGCACTCGGCGTAGACGCCGACCAAGAGGTCGAGCAGGGTCTCCACGCTCAGCACGCTGTCGTTTCGCTGCGGCCCGTCCAGCACCAGCTGCTCCAGCCGCTTCAGCCGCACCTTGGCCGACATGGTGCCGCGGCGGTGGGCGCGGGGCAGGGAACGGCACGGCGGACAAACGGTGCTCAAAGGCCCGTGCGCCGCGTTCAGCCGCGCCGCGCCGCCCGCACCCCGCGCCGCCTCCCGCCCCTCACGGCCGCGCCGGGGCCGAGCGGCTCCTTCCACGGGCTCCGCCTCAGGCACGGACGGTCCATGGACCGCACCCGGACACCGCCGCGCCCCGACCTCTCCCCGGCGGCGGGGAAGAGCTGCTCCCACTGCCGCTGCTCCACTGCCGCTCCTCCTCCCCCGGCAGCGGCAGCCCCAGCGAGCGCGGCCCGGCGCGTCCCACAGCGCAGCCCCGGCCGCACTCGGCCACGCCCACCACGCAGCGTCTCCGCGCTTCGACGTAGGCAGGGCCGCGCAAGATTGGGCCGAGCGCCGCGCCGTAGCGGGGTGGGGGTAGAGTTGGGGTTGTCCGGTTATGTCCGCGTTTCGGCAGATTCGTTACGGAGGGTGTGGGGAGAGGTGCGGCGCTGTTCGCTTCCGCACTTTCGTCTCTCTGTGCCATCCAGCAGACGTTCGGTGTCAGGGCAGGGATTGCGGTCCTCTGGAGGCCGGGCAACCCGCTCCGAGCCACCCACCGGGCTGTGCCAGGCCATGGCTTCTGTCGGAGGACAGGGGTGACCCCAGAGGTCTGCGTCCCCACACGCCTTCGCGGTGCGCTACCCGTCCAGGGCGCCGATGTGGGGCTTGGGAGGTTCCTCCAGCCATGGCTGGAACCGGGCCTTCCCTTTCACTGCTTCAGCCACGATTCTCTGCTCTGCAGCTGGGCTTGCCCCTGGGGAGACCCTGGCAACGGGCCCAGGGTTGGCAGGGCCCCATATCAGGAGATGGCGCCTGGAAGGTCTAACTGTCTGTACCGTTCAGAGCCTACCTGGTGATAGGGCTTTATTTCAAAGCACCAGCGTGGGCAAATAGAGCCCTGTGTGTTAGCAGCAGCTGTTCACGCTCCCTGGAAGAAAGGAGCGGAGTGTAAGGCACTCAAACTTTCTGCAGTGCTTTGTTTTCGCATTACCACTTAACTCTGAGAACTGTTCTCTCTGGAGGCTGCAGCACCTGAAGGCAAGATGCTGAGTAGCTGGAGATGGGAGTTTATGTCTCTAGGAATGCAGCAAGTCAGGTCCTGATGCAAAGCTCAGCTGGGAAGGATGCGTTTTACTTACTTGTCTCCCTTGGCAAGTAGCTGGAGCGCTATGTGCTGAAACTCATCACACTGGAAAGAGAGGGAGCTGATGCTGGTTCTGTCAGGGCTGGGAAAGCCCCTGCTCCGGAGCTGGAGCTAGACAGGGGTTTGCACCATGGCGGATGCTGTTGCCAGGGGTCCTTCACAGTCAGACATAACATGTCAGATGATGAAAGAACTGTATGTTTTCAACCATCGCCTTCAGGGCCATTGGCTAGACCAAATCCAACCAGTGCAGCATACATGGAGCTGCCCTTTTCAAAGGATCAGGCACATAACCAGACAGAGCTAGATGGACTATTGTGTAGCAGAAAGTATTGCTCCCAACGTGACAGAGAGGTCCAGCAGATAATTACAGACATACTTGTTTCTAGAAGCCCTTGCCCTCAGGCATGTCTGATAGATATCTCTTTGACACCAAATACCTGTTAGATCTGAGAGTCGTTCCGGTTGTAGTAATACTGTGCTGTGCATTTGGACCTACTGCCTGAATCAAGAAGGTACAGGCATGTTGGGACCTGTTAATTCAAAGAAAAAAAATGCAAGTCGATAGAAGATCTTGTGAATCATGCTTTTATACCCTGAACCTATAAAATAAAGAAAGATACAGTGGACTAAAATAGTTAATTTTGTTTTTCCTAAATGACTTCTCTTTGTACTTCCTTCTGCAGGCACCCACTTGAGAAAAATATTTCACAGCAGATATCGAAGTTTTCATTGTTCTCTCTCTGTGTTCCTCCTTGATTACAGTTGCCTCACCTGATCTCAAACTGTTTAATATCACAGATACATTCATTTGCAGGATCCTTCACATTTTAACAATCCCTGTTTTGTTTTGTTTTAGTTTTTTCTGGTGCTGTTGGGTTTTTTAAAGGAGAGTTTAACATTTTCTACTTATTACGAATTTGGAGACTCATTTTTGGGCAGTTGTTCAGAGTTGATTTGACTAGGGAGAGCAGAGTTTTCAAGATCCTGTTACAATCTATCTTTCCCCTTCGTATCTGTTCCTGCAGATGGTGATTATCACCAGCTCCTTCAGCAAGGAAGAGATTATAAAGGAAACCACAGCTGAATGAAGGAGTAGCTGTTTTCTGCCTACCAATCGCTGTAATGTTTCCAGTCTCGGTCTGGTTTTCATTAGAAAAATTCAGGGATTTCAAGCGCTATTCCTGTCTTACACCAGTCAGAGGGAAGAATCGACTCCTGTGCTGGGAAAATGACAGATGGGTGACAGATGATATTGAAGCCTGCTTTAACAACTTAGTTAGCTTTAACTGCTTAGTGTATCAGACCGGCACGTGCAGGATTATTTATGAGCGATACCACAGGTATTCCAGAATTAGTTGAAAGATTTCAAAAACTCTTGCAAAGATTTAAAAGCCTTGTGTATTGCACATAATGCTGGGTTTCCACAGCAAGGTTTTCAGTCACAAAAACCTACTGAGCTGAAAAGTGACATTCAGCCTACATGGTAAAGATGTATGTAAGCTTGGAAATGTAGCTGAATATATTCTGCTTCTGTTACTCATCTGTGCCAATTCCATGTACTAAAAATAAGTGTGATCTGGCTAAAATGAATTAAACGATCCATCTTACCAGTTCCTTTTTCCTGTGGTATATTTCAGTGGAAAAATACAGCCCCCTTTTCTGGGACTGATCTGATTTTAAAAATCCTCTTTATTATTTTTTTTGTGAAAAGAAATACAAGTGAAGAGTTTCTCAATTACGTCTTTTCTGGAATCATTGCAGACCCACAGAACTGAAGGCATTAAGTCCATATGGCTACTGAAAAGTTTTTTCAGATCCAATCAAGTTAGGATTTTTATTTTTTATTTTTTTTTTTAGATTTGGCTGTACTCCAAGTAACTTAGTAACTAGTAGAGGGAGAAATTCTGTTACAGAATTTTGATGGCAACAGGAAATAGCTGTGTCACCACTTTATGACTTCAGGAAAATCCACCCACAGATCATTTTGGAATTGAGAAGAACGAAGAAATATAAAGAGTATGGGCAGAAGTTGAAAACATTGCTCATTAACAATGAAGACCCCCCATGCTAAAACAAGACAACAAAAGTGAAGGTGTTTCAAGTATCTGCTTTGTCACTTTCAGATGGATAATTCTAGAAAGAGAGAGAAAAAGCATCAAGATGCAGTCTTTTATTTGCTTTTTGTTTTGATTGTTTTTATATTAATAAGCAAAGGAGAGACTTTGAAGAGCTAGAAAATGTAGCTAGAAAATCTAAATATATTCTTCTCATTAAGGAAATGAGATGAAATTTCTAACTGAGAGAGAAGTTGGGTAATGTGCAGCAAGGGAGGAGTTTTCTAAGGATTCAGAAAGCAAAATATAATTAAGTTGAAATCAGAGAAAGCTCATAGGAATGAGTTCCAAAAGTAGAATACAAGAAAGAGTTAAACATACCTCAGAGCAGCACAACTGGTTTATATCTTGTTGTTATCCTAGACTTTCCTTCCTGGAATTATTTTTTAGGAAGCTGTCACCTTTCCAACTCTGTTTGTATTTGGCAATATTCTAAAAATTTCCTTCTTGCCAAAAGCAGTTTAAATCTACAGCTGTGATCCATATTGGGAGCCAAAAATAGTCTATCAGTGGGGACTGTCTTTGATGACATCGCATCATGTAAGCCTGAGCATTGAGCTAATGTACTTGATATTGAAAACAACAGCAGCTAAGTCACCATTGGTGTGATGTTAACAATGGCAGGAAGTATATAGAAAATTTCTCAAAGAAGACAAAGTCTCTGCTCTTTTGGTGATGAATGCTAGAACCCTTCCTCAGCGTCCAGGGGGGTCTGTCTGCCCCATCTCACTGTTAAAGCACAAGCTGAGCAAGGGAGTTTCACAAATGCTCTCATCTTTGCACGTAATGATGAGTGAAATGGTAGGAAAGAAAGGGCAGTTGCTCACAGAGAAGTGCTGGGAAGGGCTGAGAGTCTGGTCATTTCCAACTTTTACTAAAATGCTTTCTCATAACAATAATTAAAAGGAAAAAAAGGCAGCAAACCCATCTGGCAAGCTACCTTCTGCTAAGTGCTTTCTGCCATTAAGTGCATTTGTCAGCAGAGCTTCTGTTTTGCTCTTGTATCTCGCTTTTAATGATGTCATAACCCAACATTTTGGACTGAAGGTAAGGCAAACTGGGATATGAAAAGATTTTGCACTTGATGTATGCTTTCCTAAAGAGAAAAAAAACCCAAAAGCAAAATCAAACCTAAGGAAGCAAAAAATCATTAGGTGCACTAACAGAGACTGTTAGGGATACTATCACTTCTGACTGGTTTGTTTTGGAGTATTTAGAGAGCAGAGTGCCAACATAGGCTAAGAAACCATGCTAATCCCTCTTCCAGTCTAGATGCAGCAGTTTCTCAAACCATGCTAATCACTTCTTCCAGTCTACGTGCAGCAGTTTCCCAAAGACATTATAGGTGTTTTTTTCCTCAGTATTTTTTCTTTCTACTGTAGTTTTCTTACTCAATAATTTATGCCTATTTAAAGTTCACTTGAAAGAAGGGAACTTGCCTCCCTATTGTTGCTTCACGAAGCTGTCAGTCTTATTGATCAGTATGTACCCTGATTACAGACAGTTTAATAGAAGGAGCACATCAAATTAACAGGTTTCCCATTCCATTCATGCTTTGAGAGCAGCATTGACTGAAGTGGGCAGCTGCTTCCATCAAAATCGTTGTGATGACACTTGTTCTGTGTTGTTGGGGTTTTTTTTTTTGTCCAGAATTTGTCTGAAGATGACTGAAGTGCAGGGAACTAGGGGTTTAGATGAGGCCATTGTTGTGGACATCTGGAGCAGAATGTCATCACCACATTTAGGCAACACAACAGCTCATTTTTATGTCAGTCCTGATTTCAAGTGTCCTAAGAAAAGCAGTAGCTCAGTGAAGCAGTCTGCTTAGGCACGTGGCAGTGTTAAAAGAGTGACAAAACAGAACATAATCCCTCCACTTAGACTCACGCTGCTTCAGGGATCTTCAGAGGAGGTGTGAACAATGGCGCAGAGATGATATTGAAAGAACAAATAGCGGTCAGCAGTTATGACATCTTGCAAGTAGCAGTACCATGTCTTGCTCTCTCTCCAGCTGCCATTTTGTCATTTAATAGTGTTGTGTTACTGCAATTTCACATTTGCCAGACTCGGTCAGATCAATCCTTACAGAAACCGCAAAAAGCATCACGTTGCTAGAGGCATTTTTTTGCGCCTAAATTGATGCTAGACCAAGATTATTCAATGCTGTTTTGTGGGCTCTTTTATTTTTTGCTAGATACTCTGGCACTCTGGTTCAGCCAAGCTGACAGTAGTACTCTTCATTGTGGAGAATAAGGCAAGTTTTAGATAATATGTGTGAAAAATAGATAGAAAATATGTTCCTTTTTCTTAGCTAATCTGTAGGATTAGTTCTCTTGGGTTGCTGAGGGTCGCAGTGTTATTCATACTGCATTTTAAATTAATACTTTTCTTTTTTTGTATGTCTTGAGAGAAATGCCTGGAGATGAAAAATGAAACTTTTCCAGTCTCCTCTCTTGAACCTTTAAAAATCTGTCCCTGACTTTAATAGGAGGGTTCCCATGGAGATAAGCACAACTAAGTCTACCTAAAAGGAAGAGAACTAATCTGCTTTGAATTAAATATTTTTGAATTTTAAGTAATGCAACTCTAATACACACTTCATTCTTCTATGACAAAGTGCTCTTTGAGTTTCAGAAACTGTATAATCAAAATAAAAAGCAAGTTTTATTGTATTCCCTTCCCTGTGTTTCCCTCCCCACAATAGACAACCCACAGATAATAATTTTGTGGTAATGAGAAGTTAAAATCAGAAAATACTCCAATCTAATTTTGAGATAGAGACGGTACAGAAATAGCATTCGGGAAAATACAGTTGTACACTGCCCTAAAGCATCAGGAGACGCTGTGCAAAAAATGCTTTTTCTTCAGTTATGATGACCTGGCAAACCATTCTCAGCTGATGGTTCTTTATTATAAATTTCCGAGCACTTCTGAGCAGAGGTGGGACCAAAATGGCTTCAATTTATTCACAGCATCCTGGGACAGTGAAAAAATAACTTCAGCATCAAATATCCTGGAAGGCTGCACCTGAGACGTCTCACTTTTCTGTTCAATAAAATCTCTTCCAAAACCAAAGTGATTTTTCTGACAATGTGCAAAGAGGCATTTTGCTCTTATTCATTTGCTCTGAACAAAGATTTCACCTGAGCCGCAGGCTGCTCTTGGCTGCACCATTACACACCGAGAGGCACTCAGTCTGGATTTACACAAATGATGCCTTTGTCATGTGCCTTACCCCTTCTCAGCAGAGCTGTGCAGAAGCCCTCCATCTCACACCTTATGCCAGCAATTACCAAGATTTGTAACAACATTGACAGCAATTTGGAAGAGACCTGAGGTTCACAGCACTGCAGGCAAGTGTGACTGTTGCCCCTGCATGAATCCCCTTCTCCCAGCCACTGCCAGTCCCACACCCACAGGAAATATTTGATCCCTTCTTCCCACCTCCCTGATAGGGGCTGGCTCCCTGTCATCCTCCATGTCAACCCCCTTCTTTTCAGGACTAGTGATGATGAGCTACTTGTCCTCAGGTAGCAGATACTGCAGGAGTGGGTTGTGGCACTCAGCTGGGCTTTTCAGAAGTTTGTGGAGATCATGCTGTCTTCTGAAATCAACAGGAAGCACAGACAAAAAGCCAGGGAGGACCCTGAAGAGCTGGACGTGCACCTGATAATTTAGGGTTGGGGGCTGGATGGTGTCTGATGATGCTCTTGAGAGGGCGTTCAGCCCCTCTTAGAAGAAGTGGCAGCAAGCTTCACTCTTCAGCTTCAGTGAAGAAGGAAAGGACAACTGGTGGTCCTGCACAGATCTCTAGCTCTATAATTACCAGCCCTCAACCACTCCAGGCAATAAAGTTATGTACAGTCCCCACTCTTTATTTTGTTTTCTTTTTATCTCTGTACAGTTCTCTCCATATAATGCCTGAATGATCCATGCATTTTGGAGCAACTTTAAGTTATGAAAATTGAATCTGTGATGAGCTGCCTCAGTTGAGATTTCAAATTCTCAGACAAGACCAAACACAGTGTTATGGGTGAGAGTGCACTTCCCACTAACATGGGGTAGAGAGTGCACCTGCTAATGTGTGCGATAGTGTCAAACATACATTTTATGGCATCACACATGTCCTATCAAAGCCCTGTTTTCAGTGACAAAAGACCAGGCAGTGATTATCACATGCTGACAAGAGCCTGTAGTCCCAAGGAAGAAGATCCTTCAACCACCAAGCACCATGGGAGCAGTGATAAGGAGGGATTCCCCAATAGCCTTGGGTTCAGAGACCTGCTTCTCCATCATGAGATGTAAAGGCAGATGTATAGTGTAAAAGGAGGCAGCTGCTGCATTTATCAGTTCTGAGTCCGTTAGCTTGGTGACTTTTCTGGTGGCCATTCCATAGGCTGAGTGCTTAGCCTGCACAACCCAGAAGAACATGAAGTGATTGCTCTTTCCGAGAGGATCACCTCAAATACTGTGTGCATTCCTGGGACCCACAGTTTAAGAAGGATATAAAGGTCCTTGAGGAAGACTAGAGGAGGGCAACAAAGCAGGTAAATGGGCTGGAAGGAATGTCCTAGGAGGAGCAGCTGAGGACTCTGGGCTTGTCTAGTTTTGAGAAAAGAAGGCTGAGGGGTGGCCTCATCGCTCTCCACAGCTTCCTGAGGAGGGGAAGTGGAGAGGGAGGTGCTGATCTCTTCTCCTTGGTATGCAGGACAGGACATGTGGGAACTGTTTGAAGCTGCACAAGGGGAGGTTCAGACTGGACATCAAGAAGCATGTGTTTACCAAGAGGGTGGTCAAACACTGGAACAGGCTTCTTAGAGAGATGGTCAAGCCTGTCAGTGTTTAAGAGGCATTTGGATAATACCCCTTAACAACATGCTTTAACTTCTTCAGCCCTGATCGGGTCAGGCAGTTGGACTAGTTGATCCTTGTAGGTCCCTCCCAATGGAAATAGCCTAGCCTATCCTAGATGGATACTACTTCTGTTCCTGGCGTTAAGCAGGAACGGGGTAAATTGTTATGACTTCATTGGAGTCAA
>JBCJKH010047128.1:0-11290 GCA_039877255.1 Loriculus beryllinus
AAAGAAAAGAAAAGAAAAGAAAAGAAAAGAAAAGAAAAGAAAAGAAAAGAAAAGAAAAGAAAAGAAAAGAAAGGAAAGAAAAGAAAAGAAAGAAAAGAAAAGAAAAGAAAAAGAAAATTGAAAACCTTCTCCTCAACCTTTTCACGCTTTCAGAACCGAACTGCAACCAAATATTTCTGAAATCTTGGAACAAGTAGAGAGAAAGTTTCTATTTCGACAATTGTAATTGCTATCAAAGTCTGAAACTGTAACACTACAAAAATGATGTTTCTGGCCAGCACCTGAAAGGTAAGTGCCAGAAATCTCACATGAATTGCTGGTTTTCAGGAGACTGCCAATTCAAACTGGAATTTTGATAGGTTCAGATAATTTCAATAAACAGAATTCTGGATGATTGTCTGAACCAAACTTGCACTCTGAACCTTTCCATTCAACTGTCTGAACAGAAAGTCACATCTATAGTTTGTAGATAATAGCATTATCTGAGGAAGAATATTTAGTCAGCAGCTTCTGATATTTATCTACCAGTACATTAATTTTTCTCCCCCTTACACCCTCGGTATTTTGCAAAATGACAGGTATTGTGAGACATTTTTATATTTGAAATTTGTTTTCAGGAAGCTGGAAATAAAACCAAATACTTTAGTGAGCTGTGAAAACACAATCAATTTATTTATTAACCATGCTGACAACAATGACTCTGTCTTTTCCACCATGCACATCACCTGCAATCTAATATACAATACTATTTGATTTTCATTTCAGATTTACCCCAATAGTACTTTCTTTTTCCTTTCAGTCAATGGAAATCTCTGAAATGAAGAGCCCAGGTAGGGTTCTGATGCATAAAATAACATAGGTTTTCTGGACACTCAGAGTTTATGTTAATCTACCAACTTCCATTATAGCATAACTTCAATTCAGATTTGTTTAAACAAGTTTCCACCTGCACAACAACCCCTTTTACTGCCAGTAAAGCACACTCTTCCCCAAGGAGCCCTGTACTGTAAATCACCAAAGTGCACATGCTGCTGCTGCTGCTAGCATGAGAGGGGTCTGGCACAATGAATCTGAGGAGTAATGAGGGACATGAAATAGCCCACACACATTAGGAAAGAAGAAACCAGAACACAGTCTTAGAGTGTAGAAAGTAGTGTACCAAAAGGTTTTAAATACAGCATATTAGATTCAGATATGTATTTTTAACATGCTAGCTGTGATCATGAGGAGAGCAACCAGTCCCAGAACAAATAAACACCATCAGAAATCCTAGCATGCGTGTGCACATACACCTGTGCATTATAAAAAGAGAGTAAGCTATAACATCAGACAATGCTATGTGCATTTCATCACGATGACAAGATATGATCTTCAAATGACAGGAAAAATACTCTGCTAAATTGGGTAGACTAGAATCTGAGCCTCTGTCGTGCCTGAGCTGCATGTTTTCACCACTTCACCAAGCTTGCTCAACTGATTTTTTTTTTCTCAGTAGGTTCTCAGGAGCTAGTTCCAAGTATGAACAAAAAACTGCACTCATCCCCTCTACCTAGCCACAGTTCCCATTGGTAACAGTAAATTCCTTTCTGTTGCAAGAGCCTGTAATGCTCTGTAGTCTCCATTTACCCTAGACTCCTTCCTTCTTCTGAAGGAAACTGGTGGTCTTACAGCATCCTGGGGGTGGTCTGCAGACCTCCTCTTAGCTGCAGTTGCTCTGGTTCTTGTCTATGCACCAGTTGATTCATACCCAGCTCAATGCCACCCACAGTGTGCATTTGCATGGGAATATCAGAATGTTCTCCAAAAGATGCCAGCTCCATCTTCCTTTGATGTGCCATATTAGGTCCTAATGGGCCAAATTCTTCCTTTACACACATGTAGTTCCTGCTGACTTCAACCAAGGCTGCAGATTCACAACATACAGCCTTAAGCTAAGTGGAGACTAACCACAGTTTCTGAAATATCTCAGCACAGAGCTCCCTCCAGTACAAGAAGTCGTGTACTTCTCAACTATAGTCTCAACTATACCAGTTGCTAGGATCTGTTTGTCCGTGGAGAGGTCCATATCCATGTGTAAAAACATTTTTATGGTACTATTGCAAAAGACTAATTGTGTTAAATAGTTCTCACCGCCTGAGGATTTTTCTGTACTGTGCCTACAATTTATACATATAGTCACAAGCCATTTCTAAGTAAACTAGCCTGGACACTACTAGAAATGGAGATAGAATTGTTGGATTCAGTGCAAGATGCAAAACCTACAGGGGGCTGGGTAAAGATTCATGGAATTTACCCATACTGTTTTCTGTACTGGGATAATTGCTCTCCTAGCAGTACCTAACGAGCTAATTTAAAGATAAATCAGCTTCAACAACTGGTATGAATTGCAGTCATACTGCAGACAGTATAGTCATCCCCCAAAAGAGTGATTGTTAAGCTTATGCATCTATTTTCAGGACTGAATCTTAATTATATCATAGCTGTTCCACTCCTTCATCCACCATATGTGTGGAAAGCCAAGCCAGGTTAACAGAACATGACATTCACATGTCTGTAGATTTTTGGTTCATGTTTTAATGACTGACATACATTTTATGGTAGGATTACAGTGATGAGCTGGGTACAGTTCTGAAAGCAATCAGAAGCAGTTATTTACAATTACTTTAGAAAAGTGCACCATATGTTGAATCTGAAGCAGTTTATAAAGTACACAGGGTAGCAGAAATACTTCAGAACAATCCTTTCTATGTCTTTTGAAGTTTTTTAAAAAATGCATAACATGCAACTGTCAATACTAACCTGAAAGTTTCCTGCGTGTTGTACACATATTCTATATTTTTTGTCAAGTATATTGGCACAGTATTATTGCAACAGCAAAGCTATATAGAATTTTACATAGCAAAGGCTCACAGAATTTGTACCCACATCACTCATTCTGTAACAGCCTGCAATTAATTTGTTGCAGAAGGATAACAGAGCATTTATCCATGAGTGGTAAATTTAATACAGGCTGGAAAACCTGGTGGAAATACTAGGATTGATTCATCTCAGCTAGCTCAGAAAGGAGCGTCTTGATAAGATTAAAAAAAAGAAAGACAAAATAAGACAATATTAAAAAAGATAAGGCAAGACAAGTTAAGGTGTAAAGCCAGGTGGAGTGGGCCAGTCTGCAGAATCTCTCATTACATTTCTCCTAAAGAGGAGTTATCGTGCTGCTATTATTTAATTTCTCAGTTTGTATTGCTGTCTTTAGATTATCTGCTCAGACAGCATCTGCTCAAATGAAATACAGGCAGTAGTAGTCCAGTACAGATTAAATGATGGGATTAATTGCTTTCTAGCTCCTTCCTTCCGTGTCTTTCTTGTTCTCTGACCTCATGAGTTTTCCCTTTAAGAGGGGCACGTAATGCTGCAGAGCTTGCAAAGTGTGCAACTTCCCCAGCATGATGATTGCCTTGGCATTCATCCCTTAGAGTCATAAGGCCTAAAGCTGTGACAGCCCAACAGTCATTTTACTCTGCCATGTTTCCTGGCAACACGGTGGGAGAGGAACTCTGCCAAAACCATCAGTGAAATGAACTGACTTCATAGAGCTGGTTATTTTAGATTACATTGAAATTAAGGACAGAAGAGACAAATGAGAACTGTTTCATCTGGACCTCCTATTTATTCCAAAACATTAAATATCTCTATTTCCAATCCAAGCATCTATTCCCCTAAGAGTTGTTCCATGTAATATTTAAATCCCAGCACCATCCTCTAGCCTCAAACAGGTACTGAGGAACTCAAATTGGGACACACGTGGGGACTCACCAGTGCCAAATGGAAGGGGACAGTGACCTCCCTAGATCCCTTAACCACTTTACTCTTAAATATAGCTAAGCTCACATTATTCATGATGAGAGTACTCTGTGGGCTCATATTTAGTCTGGTTCCCAACTTTTCCATGCGGGCTACATCCCACGAGCTCCTAGCCTGTGTTAGTGCATGGACTTTTTCTGTCCCAGGTGCAGGACTTCGCACTTCTCTGCATTGTACTTCAAAAGTTTTCTGTTGACCCTGCCCTCCTATTTATCAAATTACCTCTGAATGTCTGCTACTCAGTTTGTCACTGACTTCCCCTTATTTATTATAATCCTTGAACTCTCTGACGGTGTGTTCTGCCTCATTATCTTATCATGGAATAGCAGACATTGTAGCTATGTTCATGGCATAAAAGGTAAGAGATGAGGAAAAGACTTCAGAGATTCTCATGCCAGAAAAATACATACCACAATGTTCAGCCAGATCTTCCCTCTTTGAACACCGGCTGTGAGCCATCTACTGCCTTTTCTTACAGATAGACCAGTGTGAGCAAGTCATTCCAATATTTAATCATTCTCACCGCTAGGAAATTCTATCTTGTTTAAGTTTGTTTAAGGAAATTCTTTCTGCCCTTTTGCAACTGTTTCAGATTTCAGTCTAAGCTTTACTACAGTATTACATGGACTGATATGGGAAAACAGCCTCAGACACAGAATTTTAAGACTTTTTCCCTTATTTTTGAAATGGATATAAAAAAAATTCTATTGCTCTGAGTATATGGAAAGAATATGTGAAGAAGATGCATGTTTTCTCACTTTATTTGTAATTTCTGATATTTTACATTTTCTGCATTTCACTGCAGATCATTTAAACCATAACAGGACAGTGTGAAGCTATTTTCCAAGTATGTTTTATAAATACATATGATTTTGAAGCAGTGATAATTGTGTGCAATGAAGTACCTGATTCTGGTACACATGAGAGACAGGGGATTTGAAACCTTTGGATGTTGTTTCAATATCTATGATCAGTTAAGGAGTTCTTAGCCTGCTCCAGACTTCATGTACTTCTGCTTAGAAACTCCTGGTTTCACAGTTGTGGAGCATGGTGTGATGTTAATAAGAGCTCAAGATTGCTATCTATACCTTACAGAGAAATATGATTGTAGTGAGTTTAAAGCCACAGCAGTAGAGATGTGCTTGCATACTAAGAAACAGAAGTTAGAACCTGTTTGGGTTGCTGCTATGAAATGCTTAGTTTTTCTTTTTTTTTTTCCCCAGTAATTTATTTTCCATATATTTTCACTGTGTCTGGAATTGGTACTAATCTTTGATGAGAAAGTCAGAAAGGTGAGAGGGTCGAAATGGTAAAACATTGCAATACAGATTTCCTATAGATGTACCAGCTGCTCTACACTTGTCTCGTAGCACACAGAAGCTTCACATTAGTTAATCTAGTTTTATGGCTGCCTTGTATCACTGAAGTAACATAGAGCCACTGGAGCATATTTGTGATCCTGGTTCAGTGACTATGCTTTTGACTAGGTTTGGCTTTTATTCTTATTTGTATAATTCAACAAAAGTAATTCCTTTGACACTAGTAGAGTAGTACCTGCTGTGTGCATACTTCTCAGAAGAAAATGCTTGTTTTAGTAGCATTAGAATGGGATTTGAGAGCTTTGCATGCAATTCCTCATTATCACAATCTTTTTGTGAGACCTTCTGCAAGACATCATTTTCCAGCTCATGACATGCAAAATAAGTGTGGAATTCTTTTCTTTAATCCTTTGTCCTTCCCATTTACTTGCATTAAGTACTGAAATACAGCAACCGCTTTCTGGCATATCTTTCAAAAGTTCCCAACAACAGAGCCCTAATTTCTGATGAATTTGTAAAAGTAAGGTTAACTTTCATTGATTCATGCCTAATGATTGTTTAGATGAGACACAAAAACTTTCATATACACTCTCTTTTTCCTGGTTACAGCATTTGACTAGAGCTATTCATATTTCCTCCAATATGCTGCTAGTATTTTCTATTCTACTCGCCAAAGAAACTGAACCTCTGATAAAATCCTGGAACTGCACAACACCTGGCTTTTTTGCCAAAATATCTTCAAGGTGTTACACAGTGATGAAAAGTAAATTTTGAAAATTGTTTTTCCCCCCACTTCTAAAACTCATCCACTCCCAACAAAAATATTGCTCATGTCTCAGGCACCCTCTGGCTTACAGGCTGTTTTATGAAGAAAAAGAAGAGGAGGGAAAGCTGCATAATTCCTCACAGTCCTCTGCTAGCATCTACCTCATCAGTGGATTTAAGTCTAAGAGGTATTGTTAAATCCTTATGCCATACTTCTGAGACTTGCATCCAATTTTATCTCCCTTTACACAGGCTTTCAGGCCCACTGAAATCATTTCAATGTCAATTAAAAAAAAAAAAAAAAGACAAAAGTTGGGGAAAAATATATCCCCAACCCCCTTATTAATGCAGGAGGTCTGAGCTCCCCCAGAAGACCTGTGAGATGTTGAGCATGCTCACTGGGACACAAATTTTGGCTGTCTGCCATCATAAAGGACAACATAGGCTCCTGAGCTGTGCACCAGCCCTGTCACTCTGTAGGAGTCTGAGAAATGATGGTTGTTAGAGTTGGCAGTGTGAGTCCAAGCTTACGTGCACTGTGGAATAACAGGATGATTTCCTCTCCCCTGTCCTGTTCGCGTACACCTGTGTTTGTGTGCAAAGGTGGAGAGCTGCCTTGGTCTCTCATCCATGTGGAAAGTGCTGCTCTTGCTGGCCAAGAAAGCAGGCAGGTGGGCAGGTACTTCTTTCCAAAATTTCCAGTTGCACTATATGTCTTCAGCCAGGTATGAGGCTATGTTGTGTACATAACATTTCCATTCATTTGTCGTCACTCCCTTCTGAAAATACTCATTTAAGAATAATTTTTTTGATTGATTGCACCAGTTCTACTTTCTTAGTTCACTTTTTTTAAATACTCCACCTTGTTCTGCTGTTTATTCCCAAGCCACCTATGAACTTACTCACCTGTTATATGCTGAAAAGTCTGAGTTGATGATGAATACCAGTTCTGTAAAGCTGTTCAGAAGAGGCAAATTACATGGCCATTATAAGTCAGTTGCATGAAAATCCTTGGGTAAACATCATGTAAGTCAATGAACAGAGCTCCAAGTTGGCACGTTTTCCTTTTAGGTAATGGATAACCCCGCATACAACTACTAGAGCATTCCCTCTGAACTAATAATGAGGAGGAAGCAAAGATCATATTTGGATTTAGTACAGCCAAGTGTGAGGGCAAGAGTTTTATTAAAGGAGTTCAAACAAAAGGGCAGGCATGACCAAGATGTTATGCCTAAGGATTTAAATTTAGTTTCCTGTGTAAGTATGCAACGTCTGCCAAGAGACAAATTGTTTCCAGGGTAACACTTGAAAAGAGTGATCATATATCCCTTAAACTCAGACTGTTGAATATATTCATATAGCAGTACGCCACCATGACTTTGTGCATGCATCGAGTTTTACACCGGAACTGTGCTAAGTGAGGTTTTACTGAGGGAATGTCATTCACAGCACTGCCACCCTCCACACCCCCACCATTTTCCAAGACAAAGGGCACCAGCAAAGGATTTCCATGTAGAAGTTTATTGCTCTAGATACCACTGATTGAAATTGCAAATGACTATGTAAGAGTGCTCAGGCTTGAATTTATAGGGATGGCTGATGGAATTAGTGACTTTGTTCCCACTCAGCTGTCATAGAATTTTCAGACTTTCCATCCAAGGCTTTTTTTGAAATCTCAGACTAACGCAGACCATGGCACTGTGAAAGGGCTGAAAGGCTGATCGTTTGGTGCTTCTGAATGCTGAAGCTATGACCATGATAAAAAGAGTTCCTTATTGATTCTCTGTATGATAACAAGTGCAATAAATGTATTACTGCATTTGTCTTGAAAAATGTGGCCATGTCAGTCTGACAGAGGGCTTAAAGCAGTCCTAATGGTGACTAGTTCAATTCCTAATGCACTCTGCTCTAGGATGTTAAATATATTGTACTGAGAGCTTCATGTTCATTTTCTAGAAACAGGAAAATAAATGCTAAAGTAGCTCTTGTACACAAGGTATATACTGTTTTTTATTCGGAATCAGGTATGAGGTAGTTGAGAGATTGCATGATCTTTTTCATATTTTGGGTAGTTTTTAAAAAATAATTTCAAGTCACTTTGTGTTGACTTCGTTAGAAAGAATTGCCATCTTTTTTTGTGAGCTGCATGCAAAGTTACAAATATTTAATTTAATTCAGTGTTTTACTCATACCTTTGTTCTTTTCTAGTGAAATTAAACCCACTTATAAAAATGAAACAACACTTTGAATCAAACTCTTTTGTTCTGAAAATGTCAATTTAAACTTTTAAGAGTTCAAAACCATAACGAACTATTTTCCAGAATCAACACCAATTAAAAAATATTTTTTGTTTATCACATTCACATTTTCTTGGCAAAATGAAAAAAAAAAAAGGTGGTATTCTATTCTGTTGCATTTTATTGACCTGGATCTAGTTAGAAAATTAGGCAAGCTGAGTGAAAAAGCTAGAGTATAAGCAAGGAGAGTGCCAGGGTGTTGTGTTGCAGTTGTCCTGGTGTAAATCCACAGATATCAGTTTTCAGGGTTGCATTTTTCTTCTATTAATGTAGAATCATTTCTCTCTTGGGTGGCTGAGAGAGTGGTGTGCAGAATTTTAATGTCAGCTCATGCTTTTCTGCTTAGTGGAACATACTTATTTCTGCCTCCTAAGGTTGATTTAGACTTTATTGAGAGAAACTTTTGTTTTGAACTAAAGCTAAGAAGTTTGACTTCTTTCTACTTGGAGCTGAAACACCCAAGATCATGCTCTTCTATAAATACTGAGATAACTGCTGCTCTTGAGAGCAAAAGTGTTTGAAGGACATATTTGTCTTAAAAAAATCTCTTTTCTCAGGCATTTGCTTGGGAGAATGGGATGTGGGGGAAGGAGGGTTTGATTGTTTGTAGTTTTACGTCAGGAAGTCTAGCAGAAGCCACTGCAACATCTCATAAAACATTGTGCAGCTGTGTGCAGACCTCAGGGTGCACAGATGCATATGTATTATATTTCCTTGGAAGGGGCACAAGCTGAACTTTTTGATTTTGACACCCGATGGCATCCAGCAAAGGTGAGGTCTGCTACTTGTGCTTTAGGTTTTAAAATTAAAACCGTGTGTGTTGTAGTGCTCACATGACATGTATAAATGTATAAATGAGGACCATTAAGTGAGTGCGTTTACACATCATTTAAATGAAACAACACACCTAACCAGATGGATTCCTAAAATGAGTAATTGTGTTCTGTTTTTTCCATAACTATTGCCATTCCTGGTATATCCTCACTTCTCTGGTATGTCCATCACTTTGATTTGAGTTTCCTGATTGGGGGGCCAAGACATTGCTTATCTATGCTTTCTGTGAAGATCTTGATGCTATTTTGTGCAACTGGGAGTGGGACTTTTCTCACCAAACTACAGCATCAAGTACATAGGCACCTAGTCTGAGCTTGCTTTTTTGACATCTTTATTAGCCAATGGAAAGAAAAGAGGATTTTCAGAGGGCAGTTTACCCCATCCAAAGAAATATGTATCTGACAGGTAGGTCCCAGTAGCACTCTAGATGTGCCCATCACTGACTTCTTATGATAAAGGGAATTTGGACAACTAACTTGAACAAAGAGCCAGCTTTTCATTTGGAACAGTTAATGAGATGAAACCAAACTTATGAAATAATACTAGATAAAAAAAACCCAAACACAGAAAGGTAGAAAAGGAGCAACATTCAAGGGCTTTTGGGAGACACTGAAAACTTTTACCACTTCTCTGCTTATATCAGTTTCTACAGCATTTTTTTGACTTTCCATGAGAAAGTCTGTCAACTGTGCTGTGCCTTATTATGGTTTCCAGGATGGCTGCCCAATTTAAAACAGGAAAATCAGGTCTCAAATTTTGACATGCATATAGGAGGACTCCAGAAGCCAAACTCTATCTACATGTCTGCAACAGCTGGATAAAACTACTAAATAAAAATAGGATGTTAACTAGTCTACAATCCCCCTTTGAGTTCATATTTTAAACATGCCAGTGGTGTGAAGAATAAACTCTTGTTTTTAAGATTTTGTGGTATTTGTTCTTGCAAATTGGCAAAGCAGTCCATGTAAATATCACCCTCCACACAGATAATGTAAGCCTATATAAAGTTGTCAAAACACATCTACTTCTTTGTTTCTGTTATATCAACTTTCATTCTTTTTCCCTCCACATATGGTAAGAGAAAAATAATAATAATGCCAGCTTTTCATGTAGCTTTTTTTCCCTTGGATTTCAAAGTGCTCTACAAAGGTCAATATCATTATTCCCCATTTTTCATATGCAGACATTGAAAAATTCAGCTGTGAAATGACATCTAAATATAGAACCCGAGTATTAGTTTCTAGTCAAAAACAGAAGTTGATATTCTTTTCAGTAACATTTCCAGCAGCTGAAGTGGGTCTTAAGGAGTATCAGAGTGCTAGTAGTAGTGCACTTAGGAGTTCTGGCAAAATGAAAAGAAATCTGCAAATGTCATGCATTATTGTGACCCATTTTAGTGTCATGGCACTTGATTTTTGCCACTTGAAAATGCCAGACAGCTGCACAGCAAAGCATTGCAATTTCTGGACTCTTCACTATTTATTTGGATTTTATTTGTTTATAGTGATAAATTGAAAGCTGAATTTGTAATAATATAGGGTATGTGTTCATATGCACGTGCAATGTGTGTGACATAGGTGTGTATCTGTGTGCTATATGTGGTTGTTTGGCCATGGTCTGAGCTGCATCTGTTAGCAATGAAAAATATGTGTTTTCTCACAGACATAAAATTCTGGGCCACTTAAAGGTGATTTTTTTCATCAGATCTCTCCCCATCCTGTAATTTATAATCAGTGGAACTAGTTTGCAGTCTAAGACCATAAAACAGATAGAAAATAATCATGAAGGGAGAGGTTTGTAATGTTTGCCAGATGATATCCAGGACATCTACAGGCTCGGAATTTAGATTGGTGACCCGTTACCTTCAGCAACACAAGAAGGAAGATAATAAGATTACGTTTTGGAGAGTAAGTAGTCAGCAGTGTAATTGGGCATACTTCTATTAAAGTATTTGTGTGGATAAGATTTTTATAATTAACAGCTGACTTTATGCACATCCTACACATATGCTGTGGGATACATAAAAGGGAAGTGTGTCAGAGGAGGGGAGGGAAGGGAATGGTTGGAAAGCATGTCAGAGGACAGAGGTGAGGAGCTAAGAGAAGGTAACAAAACAATACTGCCCAGTCATCCACTTTTGAAAAGGGAAAAATCTTATATGAAGGATCCTTTCTAGGCTTTTATATATGTCATATATCATATACTGCTTTGTAC
>JBCJKH010047128.1:12091-30928 GCA_039877255.1 Loriculus beryllinus
GATCTCTATCTTGGCAACAGAATTCTAACTTAAAGGAGATGATCAGTTCTCACTTTCAAAATTCTGTGCCTTTTGATAAAGATCTGGGGGCTCAGGAGCTCTATACCCAGTGCAGAATTTTCTCTAATGATTTGATTAGATTGACTCTCAGACAGGTTTCTTTTCATTTATGAATCATGCAGATTTGTTCAAAAGTCTCTATGCAAAATTAATAAGAAAGTTACAATGTTGAATTTTGAAGATAAAAATAAGATAAGCAAAACTGGATGTTCTCATTAAATAATGATTGCTAATTGTGCAGTCACCTGAGGTTTTTTTGTCCTGAATCTGTGTGATAAACAGTTAAACCAGTTTCTTTTTGCATCTGATAGGAGGTTTTAAACTGATTTTATTGCATTTTATAGCAGTCTCTGAGTTTTTCAAGTACATACTGAAAGTTAAATCAGCACAGGGATAGTGACATTGGGTCTGAAGTATAAAAATCCCGAATCTTCATGTCTACCCTATTGTTCACAGGCATACAAATAAGCTTCTGGTTAACTGTCTGAGCCTGACCTGAAGTGCACAAAGCTTGAAGATTTTACATCCAAAGTGTTGGTTCTCACAGTGCATTCTGGAGCTCTTCCAGAAGTCTCCAGAACTTCCTCTTTGTCCCAGGACATATTACCTTCCTATTCTGGCAGCAGCCCATGAAAATGTGCAGGTAGAAAGAAACCAGAGAATTTTTAGCTCACGGCATATTATGTTAAGAGATTCTATTGTATTGACATATGGGTAATTAGAGATGAATGAACTAGTTCAATCTAAATAACAACCATCCCCAACCTTTGCCCACTCGAAAAGTGACCCTAACCCAAATCTTTTTCTAATTTGGATTGGTTCAGAGAGATCAGCTGTCGAGTCTGTCAGCTGGTAGCCAGACACCAGAGCAGACATAACTAATTAGGATATATTCCCTCATCTGAAGATGAAACATTTTTTTTTGTGCTTCTTGCAAGTTCCTGTAGTTACAACTTGCATTAAAACCTCCTGGTCTGAAAGCAATGTCTTCAGAACTAAAGCAAGTGAAAAAATAGCCTTATCCTGGATGAATCTGTGAGAGTTGAATTCGTCTTAAACTGATGTTTTCTCCTTCAGCAGAATTCAGCCTGCAAAGTTACTGACATCCCATCCTTACAGGACATCTGATTCTGAGTTTTAGAATAACTTATTTCTCAGTTCCTTTAGTCAAATTTAGCTCATGTATTATCAAAATTTGTCCAACAACCATATGATTTTGTCACTTATGACTTGAGATAAAATATTACGGAAAACAAAGGCTCTGAAAATACTAATAATTTGTGGCTTTAGTGAGGTGCAGTGTATTCTGATAGCTAGAAATCATGAGGTACCTATGGAATAAGGACTGAAAATTTAACTGAGCAGCTGTACATTGAGTACCTACTAAGGAGCTTGCTGACTGCGAGCAGCAGAGTACGCAGCTTTTCTGCATTTCTAAAAATAAACATTGTTGCTGATGTTATGTGCTCTTCTGCACTTGCTATAATTGCAGCTTTTGAGTGACCATTTATTATCTTCTTCCCAGATTTCAATCCTGTTCCACAATGGTCAGACCATGCACTAATGTATTTGACTCAAAGTATATTTTCCAGGTATTTTGTTGCCCATGCTATTCAGAATCTGGAGAAAAGTCAATATAATGAAGGTCAGGATCTCAGTAGGTTTTAAAAACAAGATTAAACATACTTATGGCTAAAAGGACCATAAGACAACTTTCTGATAGGGAGACTATAAACTCACATGTTCATGTGTCAGTGAATGGTGGAAAAAAATTGGAAGAATATAGCATTTCAGAGAAACTAAACACCATGTGCTCAATTTCTTTTAAATACAGATTTTTCTCTTGAAAAGCAATTTTAATTACATATTATGTATGTATGGCCAGAAATTATTTAGCCATTCTGAACTCAGCAAGGTACCTCTGTCTGAGTAGGATGGTATTGTTAGTTGTCTGCACAATTTTTTATGCCTTTTAAATGCCAAACTGTGGAAAGATTATGTGCAAATGACAGTTTTATATGACTGGAACAGGAAACATATTTCCACAGTCTATGTGTCAAAGCTGCAAAACAACTGGAATGGGTTTCCAGAAACTCTGCTTTCTGACAGTTCATGGCCATTTCGTTATTTGTTGTGCAAATCCAGCTCAAACTTCCCCTTGCTGAGTCAGTCATTGTAAGAGAAATGGACTGCTGTTGAATCTCACTCCTTAAATATTGAACGGCATAGTAGTCAGGATTTGGGCATAGTGCAACTCTAAAACATCTGTACCGGCTGGCACAGCAGCCACAAGAGTCGAATGGGTGCAATTTTCACTGAGTGTCATGCAAAGCTTCATATCCATTTTATATGATTAAAAATTCTTAGGAGTATCTTTTAAGCAATTTCCCTCGACCTTGTGAATTAAAAAGTGGCAGTGATTTTATCTGCTTAATCCATGTACCTGCCATGCACATATCAAAGCATGCATGCTTTTGGGGGTACCCTACTTGTTGCCACCCAGCTGCCAGCCCAGATGGTTGAGATCTCATGTGATATGGGAACACGTATTTCAGGTGCCCTACAGCATTTAAAAAGACACCAGTAACTTGCGTTTAAGCAACTGAGTCTGTCACTGGCTGGATCACTCTCTGTGTGCTTTCAACTGTATTAACTATATCTTCATTGACCACTTAAAGAGTTTAGGCACATGGCTCATGTTATATATGCCTATGTGTAGGGAATTGAATTAGGGCGCCTAAATTTCTTGCTGAATTCTCCCCTTACTCTGTTTAATCATTTAGTCTCAAAGGGAAGAAACAGATACTTCCACCTGTCTCTTCACCCCAGCTTAAAACCAAAAGATGGTTCATGTCCCTTCTTAAAGTGCTAGTGACAGAAGTTCTTAGTGAGGTGGCGTAAGTTCTCATTTTCCACTGTCATGAGGTGTCATGTGTCCTCACCCAAACTTTTTCATCCTGGAGCTTTGGTAAAAGCTCTAAGGCTTGGGAATACAGGTTTCTGCTGTCCATCAGTGCTTCCCACAGGCAGGGAAGGGGCTGAACATGCAGCTCAGAAATCATGAGCTTTGCCTTAATATTGAAGAAGCTTAGGACTTTGCAAGTCCACGAAAACTCCCTGAATCAGCAGAATGGGATATATTTGCAAAATAATACACATGTGATCTGAAAGAATCCAAGAAATGTCACATTGAATGCATATTTTCACTTGTTATATGTATTTAATCTGATATAACTTGAAAGCCATTGCTACCTGACTGTGCAGTTATTTCACGCTTTCTCTAGGTGCTGGGTACACATAATAGACTGAATGATGAGCACTGTACATCTAAACTCTAATCTACCAGGTCAGTGGGGCTTCCATGATGTTACCTACACTGGCTATTTTGTCCATGGAAGCAAAAGGTTGCATATGTAAAACCAGAAATAAATGTGGAAGTGTTTTCTGTGTGCAGCATATCTTGTCTATTTCTTTGATTATTTTAACAATAGTAAAGGTTTGATATTTTCCAGGCATTGTGACTGCTCTTCATCTGAGAATCTCAAAGCATTTTATAAAGATTAAAATTAACCCTCACTCTATGTGTATATGTTATGTAAGTTTTATTACAGACAATTTACAGTGCTGTCATTTAGCATATACAGAGAATCAGTTATGAGGTTGAAAGCTGAAACAGTCTGGTTATCCAATCGCTTGATCTTGTCACTAGAAACCTCTAGTTAATATACAGGAAATTCTTGTGTATAGGGTTAAAGGTATCAGGGCCTTCATTGAAGATGTCAGTGCTTGTCAGCAGCTACTATACTGTGGAACTATTAATGGAGACCACTAATAATATTATTGATTCTCTAAAAATGTGTGGGAATATTGGAGATGAAATTCTGAATTTTTCCAGATTGTCACGAAAACACTTGTTAGCATTCTGATAAATGCAATGACCTTTTTGATATAAAGCTTTCTTCTAACATGTCTTAAAACAGTCACAAACCCATCTAAGTAAACGTCATTTCATATGTAGTAATGCAATACATGTTCAACCATCTTAAAACTGATATGGGATACCTTCAAATTCCTCTATCTATAAGAAAAACTGCAAAAAGTGTGAACACTTGAGTTGGTGCAACTTTCCCTATGGCCAGTGAAAGAGGATTTGAATCAGTTTTATTAACATTTTTGTATTGGTATACAAGAAAACTGGCAATAAAAAAATTAAAGGATAAGACAACATTACCGTGAAGATCTTACAGTCCAAGGGCCGAATGATATAATTCTTATTCCAGCACAATGACAATTACCTTGACTATAACCTTTGAATTATTAGCCTTAGACAGAAAAAAATAGAACTGTGAAGCGGCAGGATGGTATCTTCATTTAGTCCACAACAGTAGACTTACTAAGCAGGGTTGATGGCTGAAGCAAAATTAGAAGTGGACTAATATCTTTAAATGATATGAAGCTGTTGTGGTTTAACCCCAGTTGATAGCTAAGCACCATACAGCCACTGGCTCAGGTCATTTCAAAGTTAAGAGATTTTCAAAACCAAAGGTAGCACTGTAATCCTCTAACTCTTATTTCCTGCATAACACAAGCCAGAGTTCTGCAGATTAATGCATGCTGTGGAGAGAATAATTCTCTCTTTTTCAAAGTCAAGAATGTGGAGCTCAAAAGCTTATGTTGAACTGACCATGGAGGTGATGGGTTTCAACTTATTTGTCCAATTGTTTCCTGGAGAAGCTGCACAAGCGAAGGTACAGAAATCAATTTTGTCTTTCCAAATCTTCTTCCTCAATTGTCTTATTATAGCAGTGTTTACGATCTGGCCTATATTCACTGCATTCTTCACTAGTATAGGCCTTGCATTCCTCATTTGATTTTTGCCATGTGTTGGGCATTACTTGAAATACATAGTTCTGGTTTCTTTTCTCCACAGTCACAGGTCAACTAACTGATATAATGTAGATGGCTTTAGAAACTCCATTTCAAGCTATCAGTTATAAAGGTAACATATTGTTAGAGTCCTAGTATCAAGAAAATGTCAGTGGAGAAAAGAATCAAGCTGGTACTGAAATCCAGCAAAATTAGTGAAATGACATAAGCTGCAACCTGCATTCTTTCTTTTTCTCTCTTTTATTTTCATACATCCATACATATATACATAGTCTTGTGTGAGTACATGTGCATATAAACGGATTCTTGCATCTGATGTAAAATATAAAGGATTTGGTTTATTTTTTTCCTAGTTGTGAGTTGAGCAGAGGCAAGTTTCACAGGTTTTATTTTGTGTGTCCAGATTTTTCCTGTGGCTATTATTACTCAGCACTTGTACTTCCACTGCTTCTTGTCTCCTGTAGGAAAGTAGGTCTGTACAATATCGGAGCAGGTAAAGTGAAGGCTGTGTGTGAAGCCACTGCTTTCTATTTGTACAAGCAATAGGTACAAAGTGGACATTAAACAGGCACCCTGCTATGCACCTGGTCAGTGTCTGTTTCATGTCTAACTTTTTGGTATATTTATCTTATACCTGCTCCAGGAGTGGTTTCTCTCTATATTTCTCTTCTCTTTTTTTAATTTCTCTCCTTTCTCTTTCTCTCTCTCCTTCTTTCTCCCCTTTCTCCAAACACACACTTCTTTTTTCCTTAAAGAATACAGATGATGAATTGGGTTCAAAAGTGACATCTTTGAGACGATTAACTAAATCAGTGCCTCTGGGACACAAAATCCCCAGTCAGCTACAGGAATGACACAGCTAATCTACTAGTGAAGCTGGGTCTAGGAGAAGAATTTAAAGACAGTTTTAAAATAGGTGGAATTCAGCCTATATACTGCACTAACTGGTTTTGCATATAAATTCCCTCTTTCCATTGCCCAATTTTTCAATACATCAGGCTCAAGGGAGTTCACTTCCAAACTTCAATGTTTCTGTTATGTGGGCTCAATCCCCTTATAGACACATCAAAGACACCTCCCCTCATTGACTTAAATGAATGTACCAGCTAGACAACCCCATGCTGGTTCATGGTATTAGCTTGCTCCTAAGAATTAATTGAGTTCTAATAAACCAGAAGGAACACATTCTTGCATGTATGTTTTTCTTGCAGCTGGTGACTGGTAACACCATGCTGCATTCTCTACCTCTTTCCAAATAGCCATTGCTCTTCCAGACATCTTTCAACCTAACATTGAGATTGGACGTGTACATGGGAGATGTGGACAGGCAATCCCCAATAGCTCCAAGAAAGAAATTATAGCTGATATTGGAGAGGAGTCTGGAATAGCAATTATGTTCTGGCCTCTGCTATCCTTCTAGGCTGTCTCCATCCATCAGCTCTTAAAACTTTTACCTTGCCTTCATTTAGATGCCTGACTTTAACACTAATGACTATATGCTCAAAAAATAAGTCTATTAGTTATGTCTAATAAAAGACAACATAGCCTTCAATGACTTCATAGGGGTTAGATATATTCCAATTGTAATATATGTATTTTGCCTCTACTACTCTGCTTTGTATACAGTCTGAAATCTTGAAGATCGAAAGCACAACAGATACATTTTCCTATATCGTTCTTTATTTTGTCCCCTCCAGAATGCATCTTTCAGGTGACAAAAGCATTTAATCCTAAATTCTTTTCCTCTGAGATCCCACGGCAGTAGCAGATTAGAAATTCTAAACACAGCATGATTTATTTTGTTGCTCCAGGAAGTATGGTGCTCATAGGAAAGCCCTGAAAGAGTAAAGATCTAAGCACATATTTCCCTCTATCTAACCCTTTCTTTCCACCTCTGGTTCTGGGGATTAACTTGGCGCATCATGACTTCCTTGTCATTCTATGAGTGGTACAGTCTGGAAAGATGTAAAACAAGCTTGTATTTAAGTTTTAGTAAAATTTAGATGTCATTCCCCCATATGAATGAAAACTGAAGAAAGAGTTTGAGGAGATGGTGGCAAGACGTTGCTTACCTACCTTCTAAACATGAGGGTCCTTATGGGTAGGATATGTAGGAAAGAAGAATGCTTTTCGTCTGTTTTTGTTCTGACACTTGTTGAATGGTTTGGTATCATAAAATACAACTATTCAGGCTGTGGTGACTATAATCACAGTTTTTCCATGCCAAATTAGTGAATAATAAACTCATGAAGGCACAGGGGTTTGCTTGCCTTCTCCTTCCCTACCCCTATGAATCTTTCACACATGGGTGCAAAGTGGACTGGGGAGTGAGGCAGTATCTTATGCAGAATACTTTGCAGATGATAGTAAATGACCTCTGCTACAGCATGAGACTGGCAAGCTCCCATCACTTTTGCCTGACATAGGTGTAGATCGTGGATGCTTTCCTTCACTTGGACTTGTCTGGATCTGGCTACACTCTTCCATGGTGGGAACCAGTGATTTTGTCAAATAGCCTCTGCCAAACTAAGCAAACCAGTGTCTTCATGGGACTAAGGCAGAGAATCAGTCTCTGCAGCCTAAATGGCATTGCACATACCTGCTCCTCTGAGCTAGTCTCATCCAGGGGCCCATGACAGAAACTTCAGCACAGCACCTAAGCATTTAAACAAAGAGATTAGCATTGCTCATCTGAATATACATATCCAAAACTTCTTCTACAGATTGGACTTAGTTGCCTCAATTTAAGCATGTGATTTGCACTCAAATTTAAGGTTCCTAATGAAGCATTTTGCATAAAATGATTTCCTGATATAGTTCAGAAAGACAGTCAGGTACCTTTGAAGACCCACTGATGGTGATTTTATTTACCTAATTCAACTGAAACATTGATGAGCATAGCAGGGAAAGAGCAGACTACAGCTGGGTAAGATTATTTGCTAATATTTTTCATCCTGTAACTTGTGACTTCTTTGTTGTGATCATAAGAATGTCCCCTGTCTGTTTTGTGTTCTGTTGAGATCTTCCCAAGGGTAACAACTGTTCAAAATATGTCTGTCTTTTTTAATCATATTGTCACCTTTGTACTAGATACTAGTCTGAACCAAACAAAATGTTCCATGTTTGTTTCCAAATATAAACTTCAGTTATTACCAATCTGTACTGGATTTAATCAGCGACCTAGGAACTTTACCAGCAGGCTCCTCAGCTATTCCAGATAGATCTGGTTTTAGACAGGTTTTGTTAATAGTAATTGGGGATACCATTTAAGTATCCAGATCGGATGTTAATTTAAAAGGCATTTTGTGGGCTGATTTTATGGTAATTTTTATGATTTCTGACTCAGATTCCATTCCTCAGATTGTCACTTAAAATATTTCAAGATGCATCTTCTGCATTATGTCAGATCCATGTACTGGCAATGAAGTTGTTCCAACTCATACAAGTTAGGGGAAAAAATCCAACAGCATTCCAGTACTTCAGAAAGTTCCAAATTTCAATTAAATTGAATATCGGCATAAATTTCCTAAAAGATCAATTCAGCTTCAAGAAAGATTATTGCCATAAAATTAATTAGATTCTAGAATGAAGAAAAATTTTTCTTTTAAGAAATTTATACATATATAATTGTTCATGTATATAAAAAAGGAGCTACAACTTCTATCATGTTTTTTTGTCATAAATTAAGCCTCCATTTCAGAGAGAAAGAAAATATTTTTGGCTTCATCAGATTATTCTACCTACTTGGATAACAGTTTGCTATATGCTCACAGACAATGAGGAGAACAAATATACAGATATTCAAATTCTAGATTATCATACACCTCAAAATCTATAATTGAAAGGAAAACGTGTGTGGGGGGAGGGTTGGAGAAGAGGGGAGAGGAGAAGGACCAGATTCTTTCATGCATTGCATGTATGTAATCCCTCTGACATCAATAAGTGTGTGCATGAAGAACTGAAGAGCTTGGCCCAGGATATGGAAATTATTTGATAGAAAATGCTGAATTAATTTAAATTGCCTGGGGTATGAGCCCTAACTTGTAGAATGAAAAGCGGCTGAAGGACTATAAACAAAAGGAGAAGACAAAACATTAAGATATAGATTTGTGGGAAGGTCTTTTCCTAGTGAGGTACTTTAGGGATCTTTATTCAGTATGGTTTTATTTAACATTTTCACTAATGATCAAAAAGAAGTAAACCACCCACTAATGAAAGTTCTCTATAATGAATAAGAGGGTGGAGTTGCAAAAGCTGGTCAAAGACAGATGGTACAAAGGAACCTGGATACAGATCCAAGGTTCCCATTGACTTCAGTAAGTTTTGGAACAGATCAGTGGAGATATTAGAATAATGGGCAGGAAGAATGGCAAAATGAGATTCTACTTGGAAAATATACAAAGGCATCAGGTGAAAAATTACCCTTTACCTAATAATCAAAAAGAGACAGAAACATGGAGAGCAGCATTCTAAGTGAGTTTGCAATGCATTAGAGAAAACAAAATAATATGAATACAATTTGAGGATTATATGCTGCAAAAGGGAGGTGCATTTTCTCTGCTAAGGCTAGACATTGTAGAATACTACTAGGAAGAGTAACAACGGACCCAAGGGTTAGTTTATAAAACTGCTACGTGCATATACAAGTAGCAATGATACAGTCACCCCTATATATGCTAGATATTGGGGAATAGTTATCTACTGTAGCTAAACATAATCCTCAGTGAAGATGAGGGTAAGATGTAATGCAGATAAGATGTAAAGTGGAATTTGTTTGTAAAAAATGCAAATACTTTTAAAGGTAAAAAGATGTGTGAGAGGGATTGGGAAGTATGGCTATAGCTTGAATCTTTTTGTTAATATACCCTTACAAATCAGAAGCAGCTCCAATGGAATTTAACTAGTAGAGAACCAAAAGGTCAGAATTATGCCATTAGTTTCTTTTTTAAAATTAATTTAATATTTCTGTGATGATAGTTTGATTTTGCTAAAAATAAAGACACTTTATGTAACTATGGCCCTGTGAAATTATTTGAAATTTAAATTACGTAGTCATACTCTTTTAAAAAACTCCTTTGCACCAGGATGTTGTTAAGCCAGTGGAGACGACATCTATATCCCATGGAAGGATGACAATGGCAGGTCACACACCTTAGTTCTGTACTAGCCAGCACAGGGCGACAGGTGGAAGGTAATGCTGTTCAGGTGACACTGTGCTCTGCCTGAGCAAATGAGCTCTGCTTCCAGCCCTAGAATCATTGGTCCATCAGGGATTCTTTGGGACTCTCTGTACGGTATCCCAAAAGTTCATGTTCATGCGAGCAAGAAATAGTACCCTTGTGGTATAATCAAAAGTTACAAAGTATCAGCAAGAGAGGTTAACTGTAGCTGAACACCATTTTGCACCAAATAAGCCAAAAGTCCTCTATCTCTCACACACAAAGTATATGTAGAATTGTGCATAGTAAGTAATAAGGATCTTTCTGTTATGTGTGAAAGAACCAGTGTTAGAGAAAGCAGCAGATTTTTTAGGTTTTCATTTGAAGCTAAATAAACAATTTACAGTGAACTTTTTCAATTTTTTTATTTTTTTCCTAAGAATATCAGTAAACATGTTTTCTGTCCTTAAATTATTTGTTATGAAGCTTTGATATATAAATTCACAGTCTTGCATTGCTAAGCTATACTTGATTGGAACAATCTCATCTGGTTTTATTCCTTATATATTTCTATTCAGATTCATATTTTAAAATTAAATTTCCATGAACGCTCACTTTCACTGATGCCAAAAAAAAAAATAAAAATCTAATGATTTGAAGACAGACTAGAAATGCATGATTTGAGGACAAAATAAGAATTATTTTGTAGTTGATGAATTCTAGGGAAAAAAACAACAATGACAACAAACACTACTGTCAGTGATACAGTGATGAGAACATCACAGGTGCCTAGATTACCCAGGCAGATAAGAATAAATTTATTCCATATCTCTGAGGTAAGAATTGGCTCCATCATCCAGTAAATGATCCTGCACTCTTTTTGAATGATCAGATACCTCATTTAGTCAGAAATGTAAAAAGGTGACTTTCCACTCTCAAGCACAGGATTTTTTTCTTCCCAAATCAAATCACTTTTGGTGTTTGTCTTCTTTCAATGAACCAAAATGTTAGTGTACAAAAATGAAAAAAAAAAAAAAATCTTCTTGCTGAAATACAGTCCCAATGCCTGGTGAAAATTGGACAGCATTTCACTGAAATGAGGTCCAGCTATCTTGTAGTTAAAGATCCAGCAGTGTGTTTCAACTATGAAAGGTCGTTTGCCCTGACAGTTTTAGTATTCTGGGAGATTACATTCACATTTTCTAAAAGCAACCATAGGGTTTCATCTGGTTTCAGTATTGCTCCTTCTATACTTTATGTCAAAGCTGTTACGTGGTTTTTGTGTTCACTGTTGGAAAGTCATTGCTGTGTACCTCAAAACATGGTGCTCAAGATCGATAGATTAATAGCAAATCATTCTTCTAAGAATGAATGCTTTATTCTGACAGCTTGATAGAGTTCAATCTGTAAATCTGAACAGATATTATTCGTGTATAAAGTAGTTAATGATTTATTACATTGTATTAAATTGCTTCAAATGGAACAGTGTAAATTCTTATATGAGCAATGTCAGGATATTGAGCTCAATGAACAAAACTCTGCTATTCTCATGTCTTTAGGTTTACCTAAATCCATTGCGTTTCTAGTACATATATAACTATCATGACTCTATCTGCTTCGCATGCATGGAGGATTGCCTGTATATTGTATCTCAGACTGAATTTTATTCTTTGCCTGTATGGATTCTTCATTTAACTGAATATTGCTCACAGAGTAGAGCAATGACCCCCTTCACAAGGTTTCTTGAAGAAGTTTATATAATCAATATAATTCTTGACAGCCCCAGATGTTGATTTAAGTTTTTTAGGTAAAAAATTGCACTAAGAATAGTGACAGAATTTGAGGGGTTTGATATCTCAGAGGCATTTCTGATCTTAATTCTTTTGCTACACATTCTGTAGATTGACAAATGACTTCAGCAAATACCATAAATACTTAATACACTTGTGATATTAACCCATTTATAATAAATACTATGGGAGGAGTAATTTTGTTGATGATTTAGTGTAATCACTTTGGCAGACAAGTAAATTGGAGAGAGTTTTTTTACATAGAGTTCTGTTAATACATTATATAGCATTCTACATGATTAATAACTTAATGCTTCTCATTGGGATACATAAAATGTAGTAAAAATAAACAAAACCATAAAACAATTTAAGGAGATTTTTATTCACTGATTCATTCCTGTTTATGAACATACAGTGTTAGTATAAACAGACAGAGGGTCCTCACTTCATCCTTTTATCATTTCCAAATTTTGTTATAAAATGGTAACCCCACTGAAAACAAACAAAACAGCATATCATGTAAATGTAACTTCAATCTAACACCGCGTTAGATCAGCTCGGCTTTGAGAAATATGTGTTTTTTTTCAACTGTACTCTTGCAGAAAATTTCTGTTTGCAAATGTCAATGATATCACTAAAACGTAAAACAAGAAAACCTTATGTGGAAATGTTGCAGAAATTATATTCACTAAAGGAAGTTTCCAGTTAAATTCCTCATGAGATTTTACATTTTATGCATTTATCAGGATATTTATTTAATAAGGAAAACTTGAGTTCTTGAAAACATTGTCTATTCTCATGTAAAATCCCCAAACCACACCCTTTACATTAAGAATAATGTGTTCCCAGTTACATTATAACTTTAGTAAATCTTGTGACACCTTTGAAGACGTAAAATTGCACCCTAGTGGTGCTATACTCTTTCTTCACTTCCTAATTTACCCAAAACAAGAAGTATTTCTGTGGAGATGCCTGATAGAATTTCCCTTGTTAGTAATCATCTTCATCCAAGGGTGCAGGAAGGATGCTGATTTGAGTCTGCCTTGACCTGGCTAGCATAATTGTTTTGGTAGGTGAAGGGCTGAGCCCAAACAATTGATGTAAAAGAAAGGGCTTCAGAGCCTCATATACGTGAAGTTGGTCTGGAAAGCAAGAACCGGAACTCTAACTGGAGCTGTGGCATGTAGTTTGTGGGGTTTAATCCACAAAAGTTTTAAATAATTTTTAAATACTTTCTCCATCTCTTGAACTTCTAGTTTGATAGTGGTCAGCTGACCTGCAGAATTCATTT
Organism: Loriculus beryllinus; assembly: GCA_039877255.1. NCBI lineage: Eukaryota > Metazoa > Chordata > Aves > Psittaciformes > Psittacidae > Loriculus > Loriculus beryllinus. The sequence goes on from JBCJKH010047128.1 coordinate 25,279, forward strand.
ATAAATCTCAGGACTTGAAAAACAACATTTTTTCTTGCTATTAAAACAAGAATTTAGCAGCGTTTGCAAAATGCTCTTGTTCCTCACTTGATCTTCATTCTCTTTTGTCAAACACATTCACTAATCTGTAAGATGCCAAAATGAATAGCTTTTACTACTGATAACCTTTGATTGCAAAAGATACTTATTGCTCTATGTATTCAACTCCTAAGATTATTAGAGAAATTGTGATGGCCATACTCACAAGAGAAAAACTTTCCTGCATCAGGAAACACACAGTTCACCATAAGTGTCTCACAGTCTTTTTTTTTTTTTTTTGAAGATGTTCTCAGAATAGTGTTTTTTGTGATTGTTAGGAAAAAGAAAAGGGAAAAGAAAAAAACAAAAGGAAATGTGTTTATAGTGTGAACACATTAAGCTTTTTCAATCAGCATAACCCCCTGAGAATTTGGACCGCAAGATGAGTGTGTGTGGCTCCATGCTTCTTAGCATGTATTGAAGGTGTTTTTCATTTCTTCAGTGTAATAAAGCTTGAACTGATGCAAGAAGAGGACGTTTCGTTCTACAACTTTATACTGCAGGAAGAGCTCTAGAACAACAAAAATAAATCCAAATACTCTCTGTTCTGTTCAATAATGGTCTTCTGCAGGACAGTCAAGTTTCCCACAGAGTAAATACAATCCATATTATGTAAATATGATCCTGTGTACATTCATTTAATTTAACATTACCATCAGAATAGCACATTTCACACGTGGGAATGCAAATCCCAGCAAGGGAGAAAATTAACTGCCCACAAATTGTCCGCTAACTATGAAGTTTTCCAAAAGAAATCTCTAAGGTATATCTTTACCAAGGGCACAGTATTAGAACTCTAATACCACATGTTTCCATTTGAACAGATGGCAGTGAAAGATTTCACTGCAATGTGTTATTAGTTAACCGAAAAAGACTTACTGATAGAGATCAAAGGTACTGTTTAAACTTACTTAAAGGAATGGTGGTTTGTAACACATTCATACTTGCAAGTAAAATTAATTTATAATTACTTGTGAGCAGATAGATCCTCAAAAGTCCCATATCTTTTCTGCTTCAGTCTGTAACTTATCTACTATAGTACTCTTCTCTTTAATGTGTTAAGAGATGCCCTAATTCAGGTTCATCTGCCATTGAACTGAGACAAGTTGTAACATAATTTCTGTAATTCTATTTCTAACACTCAGAGGAAGCAGCGCATTTTATGGATGCTCTGATTTTAAGAAACAAGAAGCCATTGTTTATTAATGGCTCAGTTTTGTATTAAGTGTCTAAAAGCTAAAACAAAACACATGCTTGTGTTATTCTTGTTACTTATTTGTACTTTAATGCAGACTGTTGGGTGCTGGAATTCCTACACCCAGAACAGTGGCCCCTGACAGAGAGCCTGAGCAGATCAAGAAACACAACCTTCCTTTACTTTCTGCTTGACCAGAAAGAGTTCAGTGTGTAGCAGGTTCAGCCCTCAGTCCTCCCTGTCAGATCTATAATGCTTCCCAGTGGCAGGCAGGATTGAGTTATGTGACTTCAGAGTGTCTGAAAGTCCTGTCTGAAGTTGGTGGGACCACTCATATGGACACAGTTAGCCAGCCATATGTATCAGTGCCTGAAGGACAAGGATGAGAAGTGCTGTGCTAAGCTTGCCATTTCACATTAAATAGTTGTGGAAATATGTGTTGAGTCAAATTCCATTATACCTATTCTATGTGAATAAATGAATGTTAAAGTAGTCTCCAGTTAAATAAGAATAAAGAATAATATACATGCATGTCAGAGGAAAAAGTTTGCAACAATCATGCCGGTAGAAATGTTGCTATATTTCAGTTCTTCACAATAGCCTAAATAATAAATGAATACATGTAGAGTAGGTGAATGAGTTACCTTTCATTACACAGGAAATTTCCCTTTCTCCATGTGCAAATTTCGGTTTTTTTTTAAAAAAAATGAGACTTAAGAGATAAATTTCTTAATTTAATTCAAAATTAATGAAATAATACAAATAAATATGTTCAGAAGCAGAGTACTTTTAAAACTAAGTATATCATATAAAAATAACATTCATCTGTTCAGACAGAAGTTTTTAGTACTATATGAAAGCAAAAATTCCTGTTGACATTCAATATAAGATATGCAAATATACATATATCTGGTATAGGGAAACTTTTGTTACATTCAGGAAAAAACATATAGACATTTATTTGATACTCAGGACATTTCATTTAGAGCAACTGTGATGTAAAGTTGTGATGTAAAAAGCATTTTTCAGTCTTACTGAAGTCTGTTACTGCTTCTGCTTTTTATTTTTTCTTGATGATTTTCTTTTGACTAAAAGCCATAATGTCATGACAATATAACTTGAGCTCTAAGAGAAGTGGTCATGGTTTTGTACGTGAGTCAACTGTATACTAGTGCCAAATACTAATAAAAATTCTCAGCTGGCATTTCACTCCATCTTAAAATACTTTTACAGTCTGGTTTTGGCCATCTCCAGTAGGAGATGCTGGGAACATGATATCATAGACTTCTGAAAAAAAGCAAGAATCAGACATAAAGTACACATAAGATAGATTCAGTGTAAGACTTGTAATCTCTTTACTCCATGCTGTTAAGCCTTTTCTAAAGCTTTCCTGGGTTTTGGGAACCAACACATCAGGAAGAGCATTTAGCCATTAGAGGGTGTCCAGCACAGAGATCAGAGGTGTAGAAAATGTTACCTCTGAGGAGAGATTGAAAGAAGAGAATTTGTTTAGTCTAGAGAAGAGAAGACTAATAGGAGACATGATAACAGTGTTCAAATATGTACAATTATGCTGCAAAGAATTGAGCAATATTTTTTTCTCCTTTTTCACTTAGGACAAGACAAGAAATGGTGGTCTTGATACAAAGCAAGATAGAAATAAGTGAGAAAAAAAATCTGTGTTTATTGGAATGATGGTTTTGGATGCCACAATTCTAAGCGGAAAAGTAAGTAAACAATAATGATAAATCCTTTATCTTTCAAGTAAAAGTCTTATCTTAAATAATTTTCCCACTGAAGTGAGTAGAGACATCAAAACAACAGAATGAGGGTCCTAACTGTAAAAAAATGGCAGTCTCTTTCAGAAGGTACTTACCGAAACAGAACCTTCTGATCCTTATAGGTAACCAGTCAAGCCCTTGTTCAGCTATAGCTGGGAAGTAAGTGCTGTTTTCAGACAGCGTAATAGTACAGATGTGGCATATTATGTTAATTCTGCAGGTAGTATTTACAAAGCTTTTAACTTGGGTCAGTTGCCTAAAAAGAGGAACCTGATGCCTTTCGAACCACTAATGTCTAATGTATCCAAGATGTCCATACAGGAGTAGCAGACTAAAAGACAATTGTTTCTTTCTGGAATTGCAGGTGGAGGCTAAGTTTAATAGGTAAAGTTTCTATAGGTGTACCAGAAACGAGCAAACAAATTGAGTTCTGAGTGCCTGTACTTTAGAGCTTTGTCAGCAGATTAGAAAAACTCTATAAAAGGTCAAAAACATTCAATATTTGGAAAACATATTTTCTAATCACACTGAAAAAGATGAAACAATTAAGTAGAAAAAAGTGAGGGCTATGAGTCTGAAAAATTTTAATTTCTAGTAAGAAACAATTTGTTGAACATTTTATATGCTGAACTTAAGTTACACTAGAAAGTTAACACATATTTTTGGCAGTGAGTGTTATTAACTGATACAATTTGCATGAAGAGGTCTTACTATTTGAAATTTATGTGTTCAAAAGATGCACTGTGTCTAAAATAGAAATTGTGAATTGGAAAGGAGCTGAATGTTTTGGCCTATATTATGCACAAGGCTAAATGAAATTAGTAAGTCTTAAGTAGGGTCACAGCTAGAATATTTGTCCTAAGACTTTAATGGAAATTGAAATACACATACTGATCTCTGTAGGACTTTGCATGTTTTCTGTAGCTGCACACATCAACAGCAAAAATTAATCTAAAATCACTGTGGTCAGTGTTAATAAGTGTTCCTCTTGGTTGTGAAATGTATAGACATGAATTATTATCTTTGGCATCGATTCAACCTCTTTTGTAACATACTTCTTTTCTACTACAATGCCAACTTCAGAGCAAGGTTAGTTTGTGCAAATGTTGTACGTACGTATGTGGAATGATTTGACCACCTTTTCTCCTGCAGGCTAACATTTTAAAACTTGAGGTCTTCATATGCTTAAACATATGGACCTCATCGTCAGTAATAGGAGTATTTTCACAAGGCTCAAAAAGTTACCCAGGGCAACAGTTTGAGGCTAAGTTTCTTCCTTGTAAGAGTCTACAGATGAGTTAGGTGCTTAAGTGCCTTCTACTGCTTGTGGAGAGGGGGACTGCATTTTGCACCATTTGTGGTGCCCTGTGACAACCTACAAGGCTGCCACTCCAGAAGGGTACAAATACTCTATGAGCTCTGCAACATATCTGTCAGCTTTGGCATATGTCACATAAGTTAGGTATCTACAAAAAGCTTGAATGCTGCTAGTTGCTTGTGTTTAAGCAGCTGAATCTCATTCCTGTGTAACTTAAAGAACTCCATACATTCACTGTAATGGCAAACAAGAAGAAATTAAACTGAAATACTAATTTTTGAGCTTCTTATTGTCATCTAAGTTTAGTGTTTCAATCTTCCAATATTTTTATCCTCCTTGTGAAGCAGAGGGGTATGGTTACCCTCATTTACAGGAAAAAGGACCACCACAAGCAAAATTATTTATTAATGGCAAGTATCTTGTAAAATTGAGAATCCAATCTTAACTTTCCACTCTCTGACAGTGAAGAAATATAGCATACTGCAACTTTGCATGGTAAATTTACTATAAAACTTCTCTAAAATGAATGTTTTTGTGAGAAGAATGTCAAACTAAATTAACATAGCTAAAAATGTCTGTGACTTTCATATGGGAGTTGTGTGACACAGAAATAGTTCTCCTGAGTCCCACATGGTTCACACCTTTCTATTCTCAGTTCTTCTAGCTATTTGTTATGGGTTTTTGAGCATGCTGAATTTAAAATTCTATATTCAGTCTGCGTGTTCTAAAGAAATGGAATATTAAGGGCATGCTCATATAAAGTTGAACACACATTAGTGCTGATCTACTCTTGTATCAACAGAGCCTCCCTAGACACCAGTCTTCTCCTACTGTTATGCAATAAAACTTCATTTATAGTTTAGAAAAAGTGAAAGAATAAGGTATGAACTTACAAAAAGTTACTTTTCTTCTCTTTGTCTTATTTTCTTTGGCTGTACTACAGAGATTTTGATAATGGAGTTCCTCAGCAATGTTCTCTTGATAAATATGGAGGATCTCTGTTATACCAGAGCTATAAGATATTCTGTACTGGATAGTGCCACCTAGTAATTTTTCAGAACCCTGAAGTCTAGAGCATGTAGGATCTTAAAACCATACTTGAGTCACTTTGAAAAAAAGTCAGCTGAAATTCTGTAAATTATAATAGCGTCCATATATAAATAACTGCAAAAAATGAAAAAAAAAAACAAACCCAAACCTTCTTGTAAAACACTCTAAAGAAACTTTTGTCCTCGATCCCCTGGCAGAGTCCTGACATTCTGCTCTCGGGACCATGCT
>JBCJKH010047129.1:0-25814 GCA_039877255.1 Loriculus beryllinus
ATAGGGAGCTGAAATTCCCAACTTTTTTGTGAGACAGTCACCAGAGATGAGTGGGTACAGTGGTAGGACACAGGCATTGTAAGAAGAGTACACAGGAAGAACTGTGTTCTAGTGGTTGACCCTGCCATGTGTGGGCACAATCCAGCTTATACATCCTGTTACACTCATGGCTCTTCCATGAGTCTAAGTTTACTTCAGAAAGAAGTCGCAGGCCCCATTTTCACTCAGTTTAACTTTTGCACTTTGTTATATTTTTTTTCTCCTTGTACTAATTATTTTTTATTCTGCTGCTTACCATTGGCTGCAGTAATACCACTCAGCTATTCTAGCTTTCTTTGTGATACACTCTGACATGTTGTCTTCATGTCTCAGCCTACAAGCACATCTGGAGGGCAAAGTGGACCAGGTGAAAACAATACCACAGCTGTAATAATGACAGTTGTGCAACTGCACAAGAGATGAGCTAATTCTGCTTTGGCACAGCTGGGGCAAAAAGTAATGCAATGGATCTTTGACTGATAAACATTTTTTTGAGTGAAAATCTAAAGAAGCTCCATCAGGAACTCCCAAACACAAATAACAGGCTGTCAGCACCAGTGTCATTTCATCTGTGCGGATACTGCAAATGTTAGAGGAGCACAGAATATTCAGTAGCAGCTATCCTGACTTTACTAAGGTTATATACACATTTTTACAGAGCTGTTAGATAAAGTCTTCCTGGCTTATCTGTTAATGCAAGGAATGCTTGCTGTAGGAACTAAAAATAATGAGGGTAAATTGCAATTCTAAAGCAGAGAAAAAGCCTTTTGAAGGATTGCCCTGTGGGATTAGCTGACTAGTTTGGTCAGGTTTACGAAGCATTAGAAGACAAAGAATATGAAATTTCAGAGAATCTCAGTTCTGACATGAGAGAAAAGGCATTTTACCCATCTCATTACTGACAGATATAAGACTGAGCAAGACAGATGAAAAAATCTCTACAGGATTTCGATATGGAAAAAAAGCACGTAGAAAGCAGGTAAGCTAAGTATTATTCATGCTATTTCAACATTTTTAAGGCATGTTTTCTCCTAAATGCTTTTTCTAGTTAAATAACATGTGCTTTATGGAGCTGGCTGGTTACTGTCTGTGAGAGAGCAGCATGCTGGGAGAGGTGCAGAGAAGCCAGACCACTGAATGAGACCCAGACACAAAACACTGATCTGGATGTTTTAGCTCCAAGAGCCTGACAACCAGAGGCCTGCACTACAGTGGGGAGAGAGACCTGTTGGACTGGAAAATGTGCTGTGCATGCCAGAAAGTGGCTAGGAAGAACTAAGGGCCAGTTTGCAACGTTTAAGTGTAGTTATTAATAAGGAATGATGCAAATTCTTTTTTCCAGGAGGAAGCACTGGGGAATGTGCCCACATACTGTTTTTTGTTCCCATACCTACGCCAGCCTGCATGAGGTGGTTCACCCTGCTTCCTCACGTGTGAAAGGCTGGACTTGCCCCCTCTGAAAAGCTTGTATTTTCCAAGGAGATGGGAATGGAGTAAAAGCTTGTGTTCCTTTGGAGTCAGAGTGAGATTCACTCCATCTGTCCCAGGGACTTTGCAAGAGTGACTTGTACTTCTCAACTGCTTTTTTTCTTATTTCAGTCTAGCTAAATAAAAAGTTTATCCCATAAGCTTTAATCGTAATGAAACTCTCTCCCCCCCTTACCCCCCCCCAATTTCAGTACGATCTCAAGTGTATGCTTCCAAAGGCACTTTAAAAAAAATTGCGTATGTAAAAAGGAGTGATTCATGTCTCTGTATTCACAGGGATATGGGTGGGTGAAACCCTTATCTCCTGTTTTTTCTGCAACCAGCTAACCTACACAGACATACCTAGTTACTACAAAGAATAAAGTAGAGAAAAAAACTGTGGACAAATAGGAACTCCCTACAATGTTCATTTTACATTATGAAGAAGGCTTTAAAGTGGACAGACGAAATATCTATGATGACTCCTTTTATAGTCCCCATGTTATGTAAAATGACCTTTGTGAAACAAAGAATCAATCAAAAAATATTCAAAATTCACCATTTCTGCAAACCTTGAACCCACTACTAGCATAGAGCGTACTCTCAGTTATACATGTTAAAGGTCATATGTGGCACTACTGCTAAATTAACACTTATAATTGCATGGTTATGTTCTGGTATTTTTGCATGCATTGGAGGTTGTATATAGATTTGGTCATGATGCTGCCACCTTCAGGAATTAAGTTTTATGTAAATTTAAGGTAACTGTACTTGTAAAATGAAATTACTCTAGCGGTAATCAAAGTTTATCTAATTTGCTAAGCATGTAAACCACCTTAGATTCACTCTGGATTCCTGTTCATCTGATAGATCATCTCTGAATTTAGCCTTCATAGTCTAAGGCTAAAAAATTCTAAGGCAATCTAAGGTTGGTTTAATTAGTGTGCCAAGGTAGGGGATAAGGGTGTGCCATGTTAAGCAGATCGTAAAACCTATGTGAATGTGTAAATTAAAGTAAATCAACTCCTTTTTAATTACTCACTCTCTATGTATATAGTCCACCAAATGGATCAAAAAGGTTAGATGTTCAAATATGCCTTGGAGGCACATACTGTAGCAAAAAAAATGTGTGGAACTGAAATGAGCAAAAGAGAGTTTTTGCATCCCTTTGAACTAGTAGAGATTTTCAAATGACTCCTGTGTTGCACTGGAATGAAAAGGGGATCTTCCAAAGTTTTAAATGCCATTCACATCAGAATAGTAACTATGGTAGCCTCATAGTATGTAGGCTTTGATAGGATGTAAAATGTACTGATTTCAGTCTTTGCTTTGAGTAATCAAAGATTTGTCCCAAGGTCTTTCCTATTGCAAGAAAGTAACTTAATGACTATTTTAAACTATGCCTTGCTCAGGCTTTTCTATTAGATCTGGTTAACATACGAATAAATTTTACAGAAACCTTGTTCACAGTAACACAACGGTCAATATTCATTTATCTGACTTTCTGGTGTCTGTGGTGCAGATGTCTACATCTGGGCTAGTCACACAGATAATCTAGAGTCACTTAGTTACCATCTGCACTCAGTAATAAATACAATCGATGTCACATAGGGCAATCTTAATCTGTCCAAAAGTAAGAATCTAGTTTAGGATGAGACATATTCATCAACTATTGGCCAGATCTCTGCTGGCTATAAAAAAGCCTCAGCTTAGACGTTTGAATTTGTGTAGTAAACATTCATTTAGTCAAATGAGTGTCACACTGTTCCCCATATTAACTGAATTTCAGGAATTGGATATGATACTTAACCTTGAGTGTTTGGGAACAAGGATTAAATGTTTCCTTTACTAATTTTCTCACATCTTTCTAACTTATCAGACCTGGTTGGCATTGTAAAAGAAATAAAATACTTTTTGCTCAGCAAGGCTGATTCTATGATTGTTCTGATTTTTGTACGATATATCTTCAAAATGGATTTGTAAGAAAGTATTGTCCCAATTCTTTTTCTGTCCTTTAAGCCATGTTTAAGTTAAAATGAAAAATAGCATATATAAATTTTATTCCTTAATTTTCCTACAAATTTGCTCAGAAATAGAAACTTTCCTGCCTAAGCCTGAATATGTGCCATAAAAAGGGCTTTTGGTTTACGAAATATATTTTTTCTCATGTCAGGAGTAGAATTCATAGTTCCTTACTTTCACTTTTTAAAAATTTCACGTAATGCAGTATTATAGCATTTGTGTATCATAACTTTAAAGCCATCATAAGGGAAAACATATAAATATAATGAAAATTATTATTTTTGTCAGCCAGTCCCTATCTTATGCTGTCCATTTTTTGGCTAATATAGTAAACAGAAAGTTAATTACCTCATAGGAAGGAAAAAAAATCCCAACAACTCCGTAATATCCTTGCGTACCCTACAGATTTTATCTGCTTCTAACATCTGATGATCTCAATTTTATAATTATATATAGGTACCTAAAATAAGACTTTGCTTTGAACTGCTTGAAATGCAGCATAAAAGCAGTGCATACTCCAAATGGAGTATTAACTTGGCCTGCTATTATATTGGAAGTTAGCATGCAGATATATTAATTGGGACAGAGGGTTTGTGTCTTGCCCAAGGCTATACCACAAACCCAAGAAAACCCAATTTAACTTCTTGCTCAAGTCAAAAGGATTCTTTCTGGTGACTTCAATAGGAATTGGCCTGGATCCATAAAATAATGAGAGGATACTATCAGGCATTAACCACTTTGTTTTGATAGGAACTAGACACAGATGTGTTTTTGGAAAGTTACTTTCAACAGCAAGGGAAGAGCTTTGATGGTGTAAATATATGAATGAAGCCTCACCCTCGAATACTTCCCCTTCTGAGTTTGAAACAAATGGTTTGCAGTATAAGATTTCAAATATTACCCTTTCTGTTATCATTTGACTGCAACTTCTGTTGTGGAAGTATTACAACTTACGTGTAACAGCATAGGGTTTTTTTCTTTGTGATGTGTGAATTTAAGAGAAAGACTATGAGTGAAGGTAGAAATCGCAAAGGAATCCTATCAGCTGTAAACCCCATGGAATAATAGCAATTTTCATTTTAGTATCTTCTAATGGGAATAAATATTTTGTAGATAATTTTGGTTGGTTGCATTTCTCTAAGTCTCTACATTTTATACAAGAATTCATGGAAAGAGGAATAAATACAAATAAAGACAAATGACAAGGCAATCCAGAAAATCTTAAAATGGGAAAGTAATGTGGCTTTTTACAAAAATTTTCTTTTTTTTTTTTTTGTATGTTTCTGTTTTTAAAAAGCTTGGATGTGAGTTAGCTTATGGAATATGGCCCTAATAATACCAATTTTACTTTGGGAAGGGGTAATTTCTATGTCCAATAGAAGAGAAAAGATCCCTGCAAGGTACTTTCCAGTATAGTGAATTACATCAACAACAGGATTTTGTTGTCCCAGTACCATTACTGTATGCAATAACTAATGTATCAAAGGTTTAGCAAAATGCCGTCTCCTGTCCACCATATTCACTATTGCATTTCTTTTAGTTTTTTAACTTTTCCTTTTGCAAGAAAAGAAGTAATAATTTTCTCTATAAATGATAACACTATCAAATTAAAGACTTTAGTCATGGGAGATTTCATTTTGTGCAGCAATACATATTTAAAGTACAGATAGTTGCAGTCATAATCACAATACGTGCTTTATTAAAAATGTGGATTAATATTCATTCTTGCATCCACTAAACACACAAACAAAGAAAACCAAAGAGATAAAACCACCAGTTGTATTTCTTGTATTTTTGTTTTCTGGGCACAATGCGTCTCTCAAGAAGCAAACAAAATGCATTCAGACTTTATATAAACCAGCAAGTATGGCTGGTTACTTAAAAACAATCAAAAATTTACAAAACAATGTCACAAGTAAGTGAAATAGTACTTTAAGTTTGTGGACCTCAGAAAGCGTGTGAATAAGTTGCAGTTTAACAAGTATCTGATATCAGAGGAATGTGAAGCCTGGTTTTGAGTCTTTAAAAAATGGATGATAAATTCACAAAATAACAAGTGAACCTGTTTTTCAGTAAGGAGAAAATAACTCATTATGAACAGTCAGTCTAAATGTAGGCAGAAGTGAGACAGTTAACGCTGAAATCAACCAGTCCAAATATAGGGGAACTTTAAGTCTTTTTTTACATGCACTTCAGTTTGGTTTTCAGATAGGGAAAGGTATAGACTGAGTGTAAGTCTACCAAATAATAAAATACTACTCTTTTTTCCTAGAGAGATGAATTTACTGTCATGACTTTAGAGGTTGAAGCCCAAGACCAAGACCAAGACACTGACTACTTCTGCAATTGAAGAAGTGTGGCAAGACACACCACTTCCCAGCATCTGTTTTTCACCCTGAAAACTAGACAGATCATGAAATTTAAAATTCCATTTAAAAATCCATTTAAATGTATTTAAAAATCCATTGCAAGTACTCAAGTAGTTAGTGTTTCCACAATACTTTAAGCTTCCCCAAAACCAGAGTTGCAAGTTGTGGTATCCTGTAAGTAATACTGAACTTTCTTATGTAGCAGTTATGAAATCCTTGAGGGCATTCACAGGGCATATAGAAACCCTGAGGTCATAAAGCCTATTCAAGGCTCTTTCTTTGGAAATATATGCTTAATTTTGGGGGTGGGGGTGGCTGAGCAAAGCATGTGGGAATGTAAAGAGACTAGTAGTATGAAGCTGTTTCTGTGTCAAGGGGGGCCAGTGGTACTTTGGGAGAGCAATACCTCACTGGGAGATATTGAGGAATGGAAAGAGAGTTCAGGAGGGTGAAGGTAAGGAAAGAAAGATAGGCAGGCATACTTTGTATACATACTTTGTGTTGTGGGGCTCAGAGATGTTAATACATGGCATCTGTTTTGACGCAGACCACCCAACCTCTATATAGAAACCCTCCCATAGATCCTTACACAGTTTCACTTATCTTGAAATTGACTTCCTCCTCTTCTACTTTCTTCTTGCTGTAGAAGCTTTGAACAAGTTATGATGCCTTCTGTGTGACTCCTCTTCTTTAGAATAAGCAATACAAGTTCTTTCAAGTTGTTATCATAGGCCAAGTTCTCAGGCCCTCCATCAACCTTGTAGTTCTTTTGTAAGCATCTTACAAACTGAATGAAATAAACCTTATCAGAAATTAGGAGGTCAGAGAGATGGATTGTATGTCTCAAAAAATAGTGCTTCTGTTTATATATCAGGGTTATCAGAATAATGATAATAAATTTGTTGTTCCTATAGGTTGCTTTCTGCAGTAGTAAGATGCAATTAAGCTTGTAAACCTCAAAAACTTAGAGCTTATTTTGAATGCTTGTTCCTTACTTAGCAAGTCTCCATTTCCATGTTTGTGAAGCCAAGTATTTTTACGCAGAAGCAGTATATTTTTGACATAACTCACACAGATAGAATTCTTTCTTTAAAAACTACATGTATTGCTGAATAATGTTGAAGTCAAACTTACTGTTGTTACTCTGACTACAATTCAATCCCATAGATTCAAGTTTTCTAGTAGTAAAATTGAAAGTGTATTTTGTATTTGTAGGTGTTGATGTGGGTTGAATGGAGTACTAAAGTGTGTGGAAATTGTGCTAATAAATCACTAGTAGCACTTGTATGTCAACATGCATGTTACAGCTTGGTTTTCATAGCATTCCACTAACACAGATCAGAGCATTCCTCACTTTTTTTAGTACCTATTAGCCTTGTTTAGGATCACAACACATCTGCATATCTTGGGGCGTGGGGAGTGGTGAGGGGTAGGTAAGAAGGAAAAGAAAGCCTAAACGGGTGTGAAAACTTTTTAAGCCTTTATAGTTTTCAGAAGGTGGAATACATTTACTGTTTGACATTAATTTACAAAACACTGTTTACATCTCTCATTTTGCAAAAAGAGAGGTGAGTAAGGGTTGGCAAAACTGGCTGGAGGTAGATTTGGTTTGCTAGATCATTCCTTCTGGATTTTGTTTAGCTTCACAGAGGACAACTGTGTGTTTCAGATCTGAGTTGGATTTTATATATGATCTTTGAGGGAATAGTTATCATGAAAGTGATAAACACACCAGGAAAACATAAACAGTGTAAAGGACAAGTTGTCTTCTTCAGGTTTGATGTGGTTTGATATGGTGTAAATATGGTAAATTGTGAAGAAATGTATAAGCAAGCTCTGGAGAACTTCAGAGATTGTGCAGAACCTTATGGCACACAGACTTTAAATAGAGAACAAGACAATGCCTGTTGCTTAGCTTTGACTGAATAACATAGTCCAAGAAAACACCAGAAAAATAGTCTTGACAACTTACTCTCTACTTAATTGTCATGCAATCTGATGTGTCTCATCGTGCATGTTAACATTTGTGAAGAAGAGTGAGTAGGCTTCTTTCCCACTTCATTTCCATTAATGCTATCAAAAGCTGTTTAAAATAAATCAGCAGTTTTACAGATATAAAAAGCTGCAACTGATTAGGAAACGAAGTCCGTTGTGCTTACAGTTGTTCACAGAAGGTGCCACTAAGTAGTTATTATCTACTCCATTACTCTCTACTACACCTTTCCTTGTACAGTCACTTATAAACTGAGAAGTGGCAATTATATATTTCGTATTACAAGTGTTTATAACTGTAATTATTTTCTGCACACTTTCCACAAGGAAAAACGACCATCTAAGCTAGAGTGTTTGATTCTGAAGGTCATTTTGACTGAGAATTGTGAGTGTCAAAGTATTTTGGAGGACTGCAAAGGGAGTTAAATTGTTCTGTAGACATCTTCCTTTTTGTTCTTCAAAGCATTGCCTGTGTGAAAGACTATGATGGCCAATTACATACATGATCATGCTTATAAAGTTGATGTGAATGGCAGTGCTCCTGGTTGGCCCAAAATTGTTCATCATGCATTATGCTGACTAATGATACTAAAAGTAAGGACAAAAATAGCTAATATATCTCATATGTGTTATCTTTCCTAAGAGTAATTTCTTGGATGGAAATAAATTATCTTTGTTGACCATAATTAAATTTATGATACAAAACTTTAACAGTTTATTATCTCCTAAGATAATGTTCAAAGCTGCACTAGGAGAAATTTAGACTGGACATTAGGAAACATTTATTTACCAAGAGGGTGTTCAAACACTAAAACAGGCTTTCTAGAAAGGTGGTCAATGACCCAAGACTGTCAGTGTTTAAGAGACTATTTAATTCTTCTTCAATCATGTTTGCGCCATCAAGCACTTTGTCTTCAATTTATAGAGAATGTGCTATCATACTTGGAGAAAAATCTTTTGTTTATTAATATGACTGGAACTAAGAGAGCACATTAAGACTCAGAACTGTCCCAGGAGACTCAGCTGAGAAACAATAATACTTGAAGACTGGCAAGCTATCAAACAACAGATAAGGTCTGAAATACCATTGGGTGATAACCAGACAAACACTAAAATCAATTTTTGACAAATATGTTTATCTTTTGAAATACATAAAAGAAACTGACATGTTTTGGGCAGTAAATACAGGCTCAATTAATTTTTTTCAGGTTTTTGTATAAAAACATTGATGGTAGTCCCTCATACAGCAAAACATTGCTTGGAAATGGTACAGATAGAAGAACGAATATCTACTCTAAACAATCAAATATTAGTATTAACTATACCATAAAGCAGTATATGAAGAAGTGAAAAGGCTACACAAAGGACTGCAACTGTGAGCTTGTTTTCACATTCGTTACCTATGTAGGAACAGTATGAGAAAAAATTATTATGGTGAGTGTTTTTGTATTACTAACAGTAAATTTAAGTCACATTCCATTTGCTTTGGAGAAAGAAAAACACAGAGAACTTGATGGGCTTCCACATCAGATATATTGAGAAAAAAACACCCTTGTGAACTACATGTACAATCCAAAATGCTGTCAAAACATTACAGTATTATTATTTTTCACATGTAGAAACACTGAGTTTTCATTTTCTGCCTGAAGGGATATGATTATTTTGTATATCTGTATTACACATTCTTTCAAAAATAACTACATGCTTTGCTTGTTATTTCTGTGAACTTTAATGTTTATTGAAGCAGGTGTCATACTGACAAGAGAAACACCCTGCCACCTCTGTGTGTTTTGCTGAATACTCTGAGTCTCGCTAGCTCTCACTTCAGCATATCTAGCCCTTTGCACATTTTATAGAGAGCTGTAGTCCTATGACTAAGGAGCACCTTAGGTGACAGAGCAGCTGGCCATGGAAGCCTGTACTTCCCTAGTGGAAACATGGAGATTTAGTCTACCCTGAGGAATGGGTTGGGAGGGGTGTTCTAAATAGCCCAATAAAATGGTATTAGCAACTGAGACCTTTTACTTGCTTGACCACATAGAAATACTTCCAGAAGAAATCACAGAATCATAGAATAGTTAAGGTTGGAAAGGACCTTAAGATCTTCTAGTGATTCCTATTAATGAAAAAAACTGCTTAGAAATCCTTCTAGAATAAATAATTTGTGCTCACTAATCAAAGCACCTTTTTTCCCTTTTTTTAAATGAGCGTGTGATTACCAGTGCAGGAAACCTTTTACTTATAATAGTATTTGTAATTTTTAATATTTTACACGTGTGCTGCTCATGTTTTACATGTGCATACAAAATGCATACATAAAGTACAAATATTTCAATTAACTTAGGTGATCAGCACTCTGTATTTACTTTCTGAAGTTCCTTGCCACATAAGGAAACAAAACATCTCATGATCCTAAAATACTTCACCTGGCAAGCTTGAATTGTTTTTAACACCAAAGAGATGAAACATGAGCCTCCTGTGAGTGCTAAGAAGCCTGCAGCTGCAACCATCAGCACAGCCTGGAAATCAGTTCTGCCTGCTTCTTTAAAGAGGTGATCACAGCATTAGGTGAAGGGAATATGTAAAGAAGAGCCATGGAACATGGCCTAGTTAGCCACAGCAAGTAATATACAGTCTCGCCTCTCTAAAGTGAATCTTGTTTCAGACTCTTACAGACAAGCCAGCTGGGACAAAGTAACAGCTTAACTCATTTAACTAGTTCTATTTTATTTAGAATAAAACATAATGTTTATACTGAAACCTGGAAACGTAATCTTCTATTCCTTCTTAATCTTTTCTTCTTTTCAGTCCTACTTGGACCTTGGGTTTTTTTTTTTCTTTTTTCAGTTCTAGAATTACAAGCACCTCATATTAAAATAAATGCCAA
This sequence comes from Loriculus beryllinus, assembly GCA_039877255.1. Classification (NCBI taxonomy): domain Eukaryota; kingdom Metazoa; phylum Chordata; class Aves; order Psittaciformes; family Psittacidae; genus Loriculus; species Loriculus beryllinus. The sequence continues at coordinate 10,777 of JBCJKH010047129.1, forward strand.
GATATTTTGAAACAATAGCACTGGCAATGTCTGCCCCACCTTTCTGCTTGTGGTTGCCTCCCCATACCTGAGTCACAGAAGTGGACATGAACCAGTTCCTCCAGCACAGCAGTTCACAGACGCTGGTGTGTTAATGTCAACCAAAGTGGATGTTAGTTGATGCACCAGACCGTGAATTGCAGAAGCTGAACCCAATCTGGCTGACTCCGTGAGAAATCTGAGGGGGGAAAGAAATTCTTACAACTTCTGTTATCTTTTTCCTTATAGATTATAGAGATTTCTCATCTTTTCCCACTAGGATTTTTTGCTGACGGGCACCACCATTCTCAAAACCGTAACTAAGTGGGAATAATGTTTTGTCCAGGGTTTGCACTAGACGATGTGTCATATTAAAGTAGAATTGTTAACATTGGCTGGGATTTAGCAAATGAAGGGGAAAGACCAAAAAATAAATAGCAATCCATTAGGCATGCAAGAAAAAGTTCATGCTGGAGTCATGGCTTTTAAAAACCGTGCTTGAGAAATAGGGAAGCGCACTACACCCACAGCAGGGACAGAGGACTATAAAAAGAGGTGTGCAATGGGGCTGGAAATAAGGCTAATGAGGAGACTGGGTAGCATGCTACCTCTGAGTTACACACTGGAAAAATCAATTGGTCCTCCCATTCCGTTGCACAGCCCTTTTAGAAAAAGTTTTACAGGTCTTGAGCGTATGAACCCTAAACTAAAATGCTAACTGACATGGATTTTGTAACAGATTACCAAAAGCATTTTGCGTAGGTCTTAAAAAGAAACCACATAGTGAACATGTTACTTGCTATCTCAGCATGAGAGACAGCTTGCAGCCAAGCAAAACCACATTCCCCTACTTTTCAAGTCTCTTAAAAAGTTTATTGCCCATTAAATATTTGTTTTCTCAGCCTGAAGTTGAAACCACAGCATGGTAAACATTGTTTGCAAATGCTATTTGAGGTTTTGACTGAAACCTCATTCAGGTTCGATGGATTTTCTCAGAGAACTGGCCACGAGTCTGAGCACCAAAACAAGTTTCATGATGACAAGAGTGCAAGTACTATGTTGCTGGAGCTCCAAAGCCATGCAGGATTCTCCCTTGTGGAGGGAGGTGGGGATTGCCCCCTACCTGGGATGTTCTCCTGGCTCCACTTCTTCTGGGCAAGTCTCACATCTGGGAATCTGCATGGTGGAACCATCTTCGATGAACAAACAGTGCAGGAAGGAGGATTTGCAGCTTTTTCTTGCAATTTGAAAATACAGAAAGTCTTCTACTCAGAGCCTCCTGGCATCCACAGGATTAGGATAACAGGGATTTTGTCCTTAGAAATTTTTGGATAAAAATAGACTAAACGATTGAATTCATTTAAAATGGTCTATTAAACAAAGGTGACATTTGATTTAAGAACCATTTTTTTTTTAAATCCCTTTTTAGACATTTAGTACAAGCCTAGTATGCAACTCCCTGTTGTTGACATTAGAGAATAAACCATGTTGTGTTTCTGATACAGCTCCATAAAAGCTTACATGAAGAGAAATACGTGCATATTCATGAGTTATACTGGAAATAGGAGTATGTGTTACTTATTTTTGTCTGTAAGAAAAGAGATCAGTATATTTTGTGAGATGCATTATAATATGGTCATTACAAAATTTTCAGAAAGTGTTACTAAAAGGCTGTTTCTGCCTGTCTACAAAGCACTTATTTCACTAAAACATCTGCATAATACAGAAGGGAAAGGATATTTATTATTCTAAATTAATCTAGCTCATAAATATTTTTTTTAAGTACTTTAAGTTAAAAAAAAAATAGAATGTTAAAAAATGTTGCTGTTTGAATATGCCAATAAATCAAAATGAAGTTAAAGTGTCCTCATCTTGAATTTCTCTTTGGGTGTGCAAATTAGCCTGACTTCTTCAACACTCTAAAAGATACAAAAGAATGGCAGTTTGAAGATACTTGCCTGATGATTTATCTACTAATCAGATGGTTAATTCTTAGTGGCATCAACCACATCAGTTCAGTGAATCTTAATATCCATGTGAGGAGTGTGACTGAAGCAAGTTCAGCAGCCCAGCCATACAGATGAATGTTGATGTTGCTGAAGAACTACAGAAAGCAAAAATTTAGCATTTACAGCAATGTGCTGGGACTATTTTATTAACTGAATACACAATAGCCTGGTGAACTCAGTTCAGTGGTAAGGAAACCATGTTTCTACTAATTTTGTATGAGAATTTTAGACCTCATAGCAGCCTTCCAGTATCTGAAGGAGGCTATAGGGATGCTGGGGAGGGACTCTTCATTAGGGACTGTAATGACAGGAAAAGGGATAGCAGGTTAAAACTTAAACAGGGGACGTTTAGGTTGGATATAAGGAAGAAATTCTTTACTGTTAGGGTGGTGAGGCACTGGAATTGATTGTCCAGGGAGGTTGTGAATGCTCCATCCCTGGCAGTGTTCAAGGCCAGGTTGGAAGAAGCCTTGGGTGACATGGTTTAGTATGAGGTGTTCCTGCCTATGGCAGGGGGTTTGGAACTTGATGATCTCAAGGTCCTTTCCAACCTTACCTATGATTCTATGATTTTAATAATTTTTCTAATCATCTTAGAGCTTTAATACATATTTGGCATGAAATTATTTATTTTTTTCTTAATCAGAAGCAGTTGTTGCTGCACAGGGTAAAAGAAGCAGTCTATTATTCTTGACAATTTTCATAACTATATGGGCATTTTCCATGTGTATTTGCAGAACTTAATGATAGAAGATTTACAACATTAAGCATGAGCGTAGAAACAGTTTTAATTTTTCTAAATTACACAGTCACAAATGCATTCACTTGGAATACTACATTGGTATAACAAGAAAAGAATGTAGCTAGCTATCTCCAAAATGACAAATAAATAACCAATTAATTCTGTATTATTATAATTCTTATTGCATGAATAAGAGACAGAGATGTTCAGGGATTTGCCCAGGGCCCCAGGTAGAGCTGGAAGTGCATCAAGGATTAAAATGGAGGGCAAACTGGCAATCATTCAGTTCACATTTCTTGTAGACTTGTCCAGTAAAGACCATATGCAGGAAGATCACATAGATGCAACTGTTTGACACTTTCTATTATTTAATAATTTTGTCTAAAAAAATGGCTGTTATGTGTACAAAAAATGAACAAACATACACATTGTACCCAATTAATTTCATTTTACAGTGTTTGACAAGTGTAACTACTAAGTAGGTCAAGTAGCGATTCTGCTCTGTCAGCACACTGATTGTTGTAGATACTGCTCTGATGCCATCAAGAAACAATGTGTCATTGAGTTTCATCTTTTATGCAAAAGAAAGAAAAAATAACAAAATCTTGAAGTGACTAAACTACACCAGAATGAACAATGCAGAAACATAATCATTCGTGAGTCTTAACATCCATTTTCACCACGTATTTGTGTGTATATATATATGAGAGATGTGTATGCACACACATATATATTTGTTGCAGTATGTATGTAAGAGTGAAGATTTTATCGCCCTCAACATCAAGATAGTGCATAAACTCTGTAACTCAGTTCTAGCTGCATAAAGACAGATCAAAGATTCAACACAGGTGTGGCTCTAGAGTTTCATTGCTCAAGGCTAATTATTCACAAAAGTCCCCACCCTAGAGAGTTGTCTAGCAGGTTTATCTTTTGGCTGGTAGACATTTTAGAGAAGACACTACCTAACCTCAGCTATTTTGTATGACAGACTACAGTATCCAAAACAATTTTGCAGATTTTATGAGATATTTGACCAAATGCAGATTACACATGAATGTAGTTTTCTGTCCCAGAAGCAGATAGGAGTTTCCAAGAACCTGAGCTCATTCTGAGCTCTAATTAAAAAACATTTCAGCAAATAGGCAAAAGCACACTGCTGTAAAGACTGACAAAAATCTTAATTCCATAAATAGCAAACCTACTAAAAACATTTATTCTGAACATGGCCAAAATATGTGAAACATTATACTACATACAACAAAATAAGTAATTTAAGAATGTACCATCATCATAGATTAAAAAATACTTTTAAAGACCTTTTTTAAAGACAGCCTCTACCTTTGTTTGCTTATGAGTCATCAACTGTGACCAAGACTGCTCCAGTGTCTCAAAAAAAAGGCAAAACATTTATTGCAGTCATGTATCCTTGTCATAGCTAGAAAGATGCTTAGCAAACAAAAACCATTGCACTTTTAGAGACAATATCTCTGTCCTGGGCACCAAGTTAAAGCTAAAGAAGAGAACCCTGTTTCTTGTGACAGTGCCCTGAATCTGTTCAATGTGTTCTGCTGGATTTCTTTTTAATGGCACAGTTGGACCACTGAGGAACTTCACTCAATTATTTGAGCAAGAACTCAATAGAAAGCACTGACCTTATTTCTCAGTAGTAGCCGCCCATTTATTAAAATGTTTACCAGTATTTTGTTAAAACAAGCTATTTTTTCCTAGCAGTCAAGACTGTGGGGCACTGGTTTAGGCTGCCTCTTCTCTCATTTAAAATACATGGGTTTTTTTTTTCTCCTCTCTGCCCTGGTATTTCTATATCCACCTGTTAGAAATTTCTTGATAGTACTGAAAAGTATTAGAATCTGTCACACGCAGAGTTTTCAGGATGTAAATAATCTAAGCAGTCAATTTGCAGGAATATTTGATTTTAACAATAAAATCTGAGATTCTTACAGAGTAAAATTTCACCTAGAAGACAATACAATTTCACTTTAATTCAAGAATGAGTAATGATTTCACACTAAAAGACGTCTGAAGAACTTTTATTTTCCAGAAATATTTTAAGCATCAGCAAATCAATAAAATACTTTCATATAGAAGGTATCATTATGCATGTTTTGGGATGCAGATACTTTGCTGGAGGAAAAAGAAATATATATGTTTATGTGAGCTCTTACTGGGATCAGAAAGTGTGGGTTTTTAATGCTGTGTTGAGTCCACTGTAATACACTTGCCATAAAATATTGCATCTACTTATTAAGGACTGTTCCTGTACAGAGAGAGGCTGATTGGGTCACTGGTCAGGATGCTCTGGTAATGGCCACAGGCCATCACAGACTGGCTTCCTCTTTAAGGTAAGTATCCTCTTTCCCCCTGTAAAAACAATATTTTAGACAATTAACTTTATTAGGTGGTTATAACTCCCATGAATAGGTAAACAGAAACCGTTTCTGTGTTTTGTGGCTTCACAGGGTTCAGCCTTTCAGGAAGATGGAATCTATGTCAAATTGTCAACGCATTTAATACTTTTGATACCACTGAGAAAGCTTTTTATGACTTTTTTATAAGAGTAAAAATAAAGTTGTAATAAATTAAATAACACTTTTTCAGGTAGTTCTGATTCCAGGTGTAATTCTACCCTTTGTTCAGTTTGTGCGTGATGTTGGCTATATTTATTTGATTAGAAGGTCACTAAGATCACTTCCCTTCCTTTACACTTCTGTATTAATTTCTTCCTCAGTTCCCACCTATGAGTTGTGCAATTAGAAAAATATTGTGTTGCTTTGTATCAAAAAATATTTGATTGTGCTTTCTAAGCAGACTAATATATCTTTGAGTTCTTTTTTCACTTCAACAGTATGATGTAGAAGAATTCAAATAATAATAATATAAGCAACTTAACTCTTCCTGCCATTTTTACATGTGTGTTTATGTTCATGCTCTCCTCACTATGTTACAGCTGGACTTTTGGCAAAAGTACGGTTTTCTTGATTTCCTACAGAAAAAAAAAGTTCAAAACGACTCTTTGTGATATTATCAGAACAACTTTTGTAAGTGACAGCAGCTTGGAGGAGGAAGTAGAAGTAACCTGGGATCTTAGGAGCAGGTACATGAAACTGGCTTGATCCATCAGAGCAGGGGCTCATCTTCCTCCTAACAGAGGGTGTCTTGTTTGGATGAAGTCAGAGAAATAATATTATTTAAAATAAATAAGAACTTTAAACACTTCACTGTGATATCATTTACTTGATTTTGTGTCTTGTGTGTAATCTGAGACTTGCGAGTGATGTGATGCTCAAGATGGTTTTAAGCAGAGCAATCAGGAGGTCTCCTAGCTATAATGCGGGCTGTTAATGCAGATTTTGATGTCCACTTGCAAGCCCCAATGGTTAAAATGCAAAGTCTTGTGAAGACAACACGAGTGGCAGTCTGAAGTTTAATCACAGGCTATTAGTTTTTCTGTATTATTTGTATATTTCTGTTCAGTAAAACAAAGACACTGAAAAAGTATATAGGAGTAGTCTTTTGTCACTTGATGTCATACTATCAGTGAAGCCTCTTTTTGCAATTATCTGATAGCAAAAGGCTGGTCTAATTTGTAGCACATGCTATGTAAGGAAATTAGACATAAGCTATCTGACCTTGGCTCCAGTACATGTGGACTATCACAGCTTGCATGCCCGGTAACTCCACTCACATGGGTGGGGATTAAGTAAACACTAAATAAACAGTGTTTATAATAGTTTATACCTTATTTAGTGTAAATTAACTCTAAATAAACAGCATATTAAGATGACTCAATGTGCTAGAGGTGCTGTCCACAGCACATGAATCAGTTCTTCTTCTGGAAGAAGTGAAAGGAGGAGGAGGAAGAGGCAGCAAAGAGCTCTCTCAGAGGCACAGTGCCTCCCGAGGGTACCCAAAGGTGAGCTAGAGCTCACTAGCCATACCTGGCTCAGAGATCTGACCTGAAGTGTTTGTCACACTAGTATGGAAATAACAGCAAGGAGAAGATGTTGTGCATAAGCATGTGAACATGTGTAGTTCACCTGTGCATACATGGAATTACAGAGAGAAAAACAGAATATAAGGAACTTTGTAGACCTAATGTGACTGGAGACTTATAGGTTTCCTCTAAAGCTGTGTATTTTGGAGGGGAAAGGATGGAAAAGAAATATGCAGAAAGAGAAACTGGGTTATATGGATATATAGTCAGCGTTTTCAGGAAATTTGCAAGTATTTAAGAAGTGAAAGCTGTTAAATAAGAACTGGAACGTTAATTTTTTCATGAGCTTCTGCAAATGACACACCTTATTTTAACTGATTATTATACAAATCGTGAACTATGAAGATAATTGCTTCCCTGGCCAAATGACAAAGGAATTCTTATTTCCAGTGTATGCTCTGTTGAGCGCCGAAGGCATTGTTACATGCTAAGGCTAATGCTTTGCTGTATAATAGACACCTACTGATGAGTAGTTCTCAAGCTTAATTTGGTTATGGTATGATAAATTAGGGAGTGTCTTTCTAAGTAAAACTGACATAATGCTTCTTTTTCACTGGAGCTAAGATAAACCTGTGCTCCCAATAAAACACCCCCATAAAAGTTAATTAGGTTAAAATTGAAGCATCGTTTGCATTTCATGTATTTGAAAATTTTATAAAAATGATCCCATTCTTGTCATGTTTGAATATTGTGCCTGCCTAATTGGTTTCCAAAGTTACATTAAGCAACACGACTATCAGGCTCACGTGTGGCTCCTTTGTCTGTAATTCTCCTCAGGGGAAATTATTTTTTTTCCTTTACACTCTACTAATGTTTTTATTTGTAAGAAGCCAATGAAGACTTCCTTTACTGAATTGTCTTTTGTATTTCTCTAGTTTGGATCCTAGAAAAGAGGAGCAAACTAAATGTATTTACCTGAGAAGACTGATGCCGAAGTATTATCGTAAAAGAAATAAGCAATGATTACATTGATGCCGTCATACTGGTAACTGAGGGAGAGCATAAGGTCTGCTGATGGAGTGAAAGTGGGCTCTGTGTTTTGGGAAAAATTTGTAACAGAGAGAAGTGGTTTTGTATCCCTTGGATCTATGTGACTGCCTAGCAATCAGCCAAAGCAGGAAGGCACACACTTTGTTATTTTGCCTGGATATTTAGGTGTTTCTCATGCTTGATAAAGATTGATGAGGTTTTGAACCTTTGCCAAATATATACCTTTCTGACTCAAATCAAGTTAGTCCTTGGAAAACTGAGCTTGAAAGCCATTGAGATTGAGACTGTAAGAAAGAACAGGAATTCAGGAACTGGATCCAACTTGATCTGGCTGGCTTGGGCAGTCCCATAACCATGTCTGAAGCAGGCAGGACTCCAGCAGGCAACTACAGTAAGGCCCTGAGGTCTGTTCAGCCAAACAGACTCTGAGGAGCCCAGGGAACCCCCTAGAACCATTCATAGCAACTTGATATAAAATGTTTCAAGATTTCTGGCTTTCCATCTGTTTACCTTGCCTAAAGAAGCCCTGAATATTCTCGCTGAAGCATAAGGGCAAGGATCCAAATTGCTACCGAAAATATGCAAAATACATGTCAGAGCAAATGCATGAAACATGCAAAAAATATTTGTGCAGGCAAGTGTTAGTAGTTGCTGAAGATCAAAGGTCACACTTCAACAAAGGAAAAGAACAATGTATTCACACACATCCTTTTTTATTCCCACTTAGCTAGAAGATAAACATAACTGTTCTTAATATATTTTAAGGATTCTGTCTTTGTATTTGTGGGTCACCCAATGAAACCCACAGACATTACATTATAGACTCCACTTTAAATTTAATATCCCATGAGGAGAAGGTGACTTTCTGCTGTTCCTACCATTACTGGCCTAATACTGTAAGAATATTAAAATAAAATTCAGCCAGTATCTTACATCAGTGATATTCTTGTAGTAACAGTTGTAAAGCATTCCATATAACTAGCCATTATCTATACATAGAATGACAGAATCATAGAATCACAGAATGGTCTGGGTTGGAAGGGGCCTTGAAGATCACCTAGTTCCAACTACCTTGCCACGGGCAGGGACACCTTCCTCTAGACCAGGTTGCTTAAAGGCTCTTCCGACCTGGCCTTGAGCACTGCAAGGGATGGAGCAGCCACAGCTTCCCTGGGCAACCTGTGCCAGTTTCTCACCACCCTCACAGGGAAGAATTTCTTCCTAATCTACCCTCTTTCAGTTTGAAACTATTCCCCCTTGTCCTATCCCTACATGCCCTTATAAAAAGTCCCTCTCCAGCTTTCTTGTAGTCTCTCTTTAGGTACTGGAAAGCCACAAAAGGGACATGGCTGACCATCCCTGATATAGGATGATCCCAGGAGGAAGGATAGCATTTCCTGAAGTGACAACACTGCATACCGGGGCTGGAGAAGTAAGCCATGAAAGGGATGCTTATTTCCTTGATGCAACTTTTTTTAAATGCTTTCCTCAGCAACTCAGCTAATGCTCCAAACTCCCCAGCAAACTCTGCAGTGGGGTTTCTCTCTGCGGCACTCTCTGAAAATTAAGTTTTCATGACTGCAATATGAAATACAGTCAAATCATCTGGCTTGAGTTAATCGTGATCCAGTGTTTTAAGAAAGATACATCAGCAAAGGGTCAAAGGCTGTACTAGGACCCAGATGACGTGAATCTTTTTCTGGGAACTTCCAGCAAAGTCCACATCCTTGAACAAACCACTTCACAGCTCTGTACCTTGGTTTCCCTGCCTGTGGAACCGGCTACAGACATTCCTGCCCTGTGAGATGTTTTAAGGAAGTTTTTTTGGGAAAGATGCTATTTACGAACAAAGCCACAAAACAGTAAGTAACCTCACACTGAGTTTAATGACTGCCCATGAATCAGTATCATAATTGTCAGCATGAATACATGCAGAAGTAATGTCTGTCTTTAGGATTGCTTCCATTTTCTCTTCGTGAACAATGAATTAACCTGGCATTTTTAACTGTTTTTTCTTTGTCCAACATAGTTGCCCTTTTTATTTTGTCTGCTTGGGTATAAAAATGAAATAAAGAAACCAACCTGATCTAGTGATAATTCATCTGGGAACACACAAGTGAGAAAACATGCAGTATTTCTTGATGTTTATCACCACTGTGCCCTCTGCTTCTTTTCCAGTAAAATCCACTGTGGCATGCATGCATCTCCCTGTGCCTGCTCATGGTTTCATTTGCCCACACTATTTTATGCCTCTCTGCCCTTCCTGTGTATACATTTATTATATAAATAGCTGCGAATTAGTGACCTTTCTGTGATCTACCCATAAAATTTAACAGTAAGCTATTCAAGTTCAAAAGTAATTTACTGACATTAGGAACAATAAAACTCTCCCAAAACAAGAAAACACAAACATTTAGCAAGTGTTTGACCTTGATGTGGTGGGCGAGCTCATGTGTTTGCATGGTCCTGCAGCTACTCCAATGGCAGTGGTGATGCAAGGATCACACTATGACCACCAAAGCTGGACAAGTAGGGTCCAGAACAAGGGATGTGGCATCGGTCTTTCAGTTTGCCTATAAAAACAGCAGGAAACCCAAATAATCCAGAGAAAGAACAAAAGTGACAAGGTCCTCCTAAAAGGATGTATGGCCTTGATGGTGAAGAAGCTCTGACAGGAGCTAGAAGACTATCCCATATGCTTCAGAGTCTTGTAAGAGATATAGGGGATGCAAAATTTCACCAAATGTACCCTGTTAAGTGACTGTAGAGAGACTGCAAGGATTAAATGGGAAGCAGAGGCAGTGAATGGAATAGAAAAATTGTAAAGATCAGATATATGGAATGAAAATATTCATAGTACAACTATGGCAAGGGAGCAAAATTAGTTGCTATTGCTCCATTTAAAGATAATATTGGGACATACTGTTTTCTCATAAACACATTCACAGGCACATGTGGTTTTGACTATCAAGCAGACTGGCACAAGGCGAGATAATTGCAAATTGGACTATTATCTGCAGGTCAGTGTAATAATTTCTTTAACATATTGACCTCAACTATTTATTTTAATTTATTTTCAAATTTTATTTTGTAATAAATTCAGTGAATTCATTTTTTCTTTAAAGCATTGCTTTAATTCATCCTACTGTAGACTGCCAACTTTCCATGTAAGAAACAAATACAAGATCATTCTCTGTTAAAATAATCTTTATTAAATTTATGTCTTGACACTAATATCAAAATTCTGATTGCTTTTCTCACTTTTTTTTTACTAGCAGTGTGATTATTTTCAAGGGCATCATCATGTTTTCCCCAACTTTGAACAAACAACAGTCTTCTGAAAATCAGGTTTCATTCACAGCTGAGGAAAGGCTTAAATAAACCTTCAGCTGATTTTGTAATGTGCATCCTTCTAAGTATTTATATGCATACAGAAATATTTATTTTCCACAGAACAGGTGAGGAAAAAAAGTCAAAAGTTTTTTTATTTGAAATTAAATAGCTCAGTAATTCCAGATATTTTTTTTAAAGTAGCATTGGTAAAAGCTGGCTTTATGGTCACTCTTGTTCATTCTATAGCAACATGTTATTTCCTTAGAGTTACATTTATTTCAGGTACAAAAAAGAAAAGGATATTTAGGATAAGTATATTTAAAGTCAAACATTTCAAACACATGAAAACATACTTTTCCTTTTTTAAATTATATGTAGAATATCCTAAGTAAATAATATGCAATACAGCCTATATGATAGAGGGTAAGCTATTTGGTAGTAAGTACATAGGGTCTCACTTTTGTACTGTTAAGATCTGTAAGGAATTAAAACCAAAGATTATTTCTGGCAGTGTGTTCATTGCTCTTCAAACATGAGACATTGTTTGGTTTCCCACATACCTCCCCATAGACCTCTTTCTGTGAAGGACAAATTTCATTCAGCAATAATAATAATCAAAAGCGTTTTGATCTCATATTATCCTTAGTTTTCTCTCCTTGTGGCCAAGAGCTTTAAATTCACTGAAATAATTTAGCTGGTCTGTCCTCTGGCATCCCAATTACATGCTCAAGGCACCGTTTGTTGTCTTTCATGTATCAATGAATATTTCTATCTGCTCTCTACCAAGTCCTGGTGAAGATTACCAGACTCTTGGCCTCCTGTTTGTCTAACAGTACAAAAAGAACTTTAAAGGTAAAAAGACCCTACCATGCAATGGAAGCATTTTCCTACGGTATTCTTCATGAATTAGTTGTAGATATTCTGTGTTAGTTGTAGATATTCTTCTGCAGTTCTTTTTATCATTCCTTTACAGGCCTTTTGTTCATTACTGGTACCTTCCATAAATGTCACTTGATCTTCTAACTGGCTCTTAATTGCTATCTGGTATTTCTCTACAGAGACTGAATTTTTCAATATTTCTGATATATCTTTAAATAATATGTTTTGCTGGAGTCAATTTCTCTTTCTTACCCAGGAAAAAGCTGGAAAAGGATCCTGGATTTCAGGAGTTAAGGCTTAATGGTTCCTGGGAAAAAGAGACAGGCAAATGTTCTCCTTTTGAGCTATTGTCAGGTCATCTGGAGCAGCAATATGAAATGTTCCAAGCAAAAGGCAGGGATCAGCAACTCAAGCCATACAAACAGCAGTTGGAAAAGCTGGTGCCCTTTCTCCATCACCAAGATGCTGCTGCAGCAGTGCCTCCACTGGCACTATGACTACCCAGCATCCTACTGACCTAAAGAGTTTCCTGTTTTGCCTAAGCCTAAAGCCATCGTTGGATCCACATTCCCAGACTGGAAAATGACAGCTGGAGGCACAGGTATGACAAAAGCTCAGTGGCATTAGAGGCATTCCTCGCATCAGACTTGTGGGTGCCATTGGGTCTTTACTGGTAGTAACGTAATGAAGGAGGAATGCAGCTACTGCCAGTGGAGATAGCAAGTGGCAGAGGCTCTGGAAATCCTGTGTATGTACCTATAGTGCCAATTATGTCCATACATCTTTATCTGGCTGTAAGTGTAAGTAACCTTCCAGTGTAACCAGGATGCAAATCTTTATCTAAAAGTATCAGTACTGAGCATACCAATTCCAGATTCAGCTGAATGAAAACTGACCACAAAAACATACTAAATAGTACTAAATATTTGTAGATGCTTAAAATTTATTAAGAAATAGTTGATCAACAGACAGAAAGAGGAGACAACAAAAAATAAATTCTTCCTAAGATATTCCATATTTCATATTTCAATCAGAAAAAAAATAAGTTTTACTAACACCTGAGTCAATTCCCAAATGCAGATTTGCTATATGTATCCACATTAATAAAAAATATTAGCTTGTTCTCCTCCCTCTCAATCTAATAACCACCCAGTCTGAGCTTAGAATCACCAATGAATCTTAGTGTCTGTTGTCCTTGTGCAGCTGTATCTTAGAGGGCTCATAGAAATCATTGCAAGGACATACCTGAAACATATGAAATCTACCTCCAGCAATCCATCACTTTCTTTCACAGACTTCTTTACTCCTTTCTCTTCTACACATACACCCACTTCTGTTTCTGTTTTCCATAGAAATAGAGAAGAGCAGACAAGGCTGCTTTCTAGATACGATAGAGACAGGAAAGGCAGTTCCTGTAGCTTGGCCCAAGTGAAATCTGCCCTTCAGGGTCAATTCCAAGTTTCAGTGTAGACAAATCCATCCGTCTCATGGCATTCATTACATCATGCGCTGGAGTGCCTGAGGTTAAAAAGGCATATATTTCCATTATCCTGTGTGTATGAATCGCTAAGGGCAGGCCTAAGTTCCTCTGGAGGTATGGGGAGACATGCTGGAAGAATCTTCTCTCCAAAAGGAGCTCCCTAGGGTTTAGACAGGGAATTTCAGAAGTCCTGGATAGTGTCTCAGCTAGCACATGGGCTGTAATCAGTGTAGGCTTTTCCTCTAAAGAGAGATCTACCTGCCCATAAAGACATGATGGAATAGAAAACAAAAGAAGATTCAGAGGTTGCAAACTTTTAGAAGCACAAGGTCACAATGAGCTGTGTGAGAGCTATCAAAACGACAATAGGAGCGGATTTTTATTGTCATTATCTTTCCCTTTCTCATTTCTTGCTCACCAGCTTCCATTGGGCCCAAAGTGCTAACTCAAATAGCAGAAACAGTGTGGATGTGCCTTTGCTTTTTTGTTTTTCAAATTGTTTATCCACACGATGGCTCAGATTACACCATAAGCACTCCAGCTGAGGCCTGTGTTTATCCAGCAGTTTGTGAGCCTTGATAGCTACAGGGTGCTAGAAATCACTTAGGAAAAATACATGATTGTGTATAGGGTAATATTTTTAAAGAATTTAATATACACTGTTTCAAATGTAAAAATGTATGTGATGAAAACTTGTTTACTTTATCACTATTGTCACTGGGGTTTGAGGAAAGCGAGGCTGAATATGGAAAAGCAAGTTATTAGCACAAGATCCAGCACTGAGAAACCATGGGGCAGTTATGGGAGGTTCTATTTAAGGTCTCTGTAAGAGATTTCTTGGTACACAAAACAGAGATATGGAGGAGGAGTGGGTAGTGTTCATTTACCAGCAAACATTATGTTATGTTGTATTTGAAACTGGGATTCAAAGCTGAGTCTCCCAACCCCCAGCCTAGTGGGAAAACCAACAGGCTTCTGCAGCCTTCTCTCTGCAGAGAGTTAATACCTGTCAACCTTGGGCACCCCCATGAGCAGAGTGGAAAGGAAGCAGAAGATGAATTTAAACACATATGCCTCATAAATAGAATAGGTACTACAGACTGAGTAGTATAGACAGCTGGATTAAACTCTATGTTCCCATGTTTTATGAGAAAGGACTGTTTTAAGAATCTAAATTGAATAGGAGATTCAAATAGCAAATAGATGGCTTCTTAATCCTCTTTACAGCCATGGATTAACTGCAAAGTTTTCTTCCTGAGTACCGCTGAGTAGTCAGTTTAGGATGCTTCCTGGTTCTTCAGGATCCTCACATAGGATCTTAAGCTTTGTCCTTACATGCTACAGGAAGATTTGGCATTGAATTTAAGGAGTGTGTCTGTTGATAGTAAAATGGCATAAATTGAACATTAGCACCTTTTACATAACTTGTGTGTCGTGGTTTAAGCTCAGTTGTAAATCAGCCACACAGTCCTCACTCACCGCCCCTCCCCCTTCCTCTTCCCCCTGCTCCCGGAGGGATGGGGAGGAGAATCAAAAGAATGCAACTCCCACAGGTTGAGATAAGAACAGTTTAGT